>JAHWFP010231620.1:14421-30637 GCA_023313725.1 Lithobius niger | reverse complement strand
ACTAAAATTGTTGCCCATAACGTGTCAATATAAATAGGTTCTACCAGGAGCGACATAAAAGAGGTGCCACGGAGGGCTCGATGAAGTGTCCATGATAACATTACCGCATGTTCCATCTCTCCCCCATGTGGCCAGTTATTGATTGACTGATCATAGCTGTAGTTTCTGGGATATCTCACGTTCAAAATACGCTGCATAGGTTTTAAACCAATAGGTGCCAAAAGTACCACTCGTGCTATTATTCCGTCAGGCATGCGTGCAACAAAGTGCTCGTGTAACAGCGTTCTACAAGCGTAATGCGTTGAAGCAGACGGCTACTTCAAGCCAAGGCCGACTGGGGTGAAATCACGTGTTTTGCCTCCTGACTCCACGACAGTTCATGCTTGTTCCAGAAAGCTGACACCTTTTAATCCCACGTCCTACGAACGTTTATGCATTTATTAACTCCTGGCTCTACTGACCTAAACTCACCCAAAGAATCTATCCACTCATGCTGTTACACGAGGACTGCTTAAAACAGAAAAAAACAAGTTGCACACCCGAATGAATACCTAATAACATGTGGGTCGTAATTAAAAGGACATACCGTCTCACTACATTCGAGCATCCTGCACGAAATAACGTTTGGAACATTTACACAGGAAACTATTTCTCACGAGGGAAAAAGTAGGAAAATGAATGCCTTTGCAACATTTAGATGCGTCTGAAGTAATGTTGCAAAGCCGAGCCACACAGAAAATCCAACTGGAAAGAATGTACCTTTAACTTCTACGAAAATAAAAGTATAAGAGGCACATATCTAAACTATTATAAAAAATAGAGGACGAATTGTCTGCGGACAAAATTCAGGACGAATTGTCCAGGGACGAAATGTCCGGGGGCGCACTTTTTGGGACGAATTGTCCGGGGACGAAATGTCCTGTTACCAGTTCAAACACCTTCGTTCATGATTCAATCACCTGGAACATCTTTATTTGTCTCTAAACCTTAATGATGGCCTTAATTTACATTATAACTGGTTTGAAACAAAATGTCAAACGTCAGCCTTCTAGAGGTTATAAGACTTATCTGGTCCGGCAATGGGACGAGGGATTGTTGCAAAGTGCCCCCCCCCCCCCGAGGGGCGCACATGCGCGTTTTCTTTTGCTTTATTATTATTTGAAATCTAGGAATTCCTCACAGAACTGAATGTGTCGATCGGAATCATCTTCGTGTTTAAGGCGTGAACACTTTCCTTTTGCGAATTGTTATTTGAAATCTAAACACTGTAAATGCATTTCTTTTAGCTATTTTATTTGAAGGCCAAATAAATGCTTTCTTGTCTCTTTCTATTTGAAATTAAAAAGTAAATGCACATTTTTTTCTTTTCACTTGAAATCTAATTAAGGGCTTTTATTGTTTTTTTTGTGGCCCCCCCCCCCTCCCAACCAGGGTTGTCCAATGCTTTTGCTACCTCTTGCGTTCTTATTTGAAAAGCAAATAAAAGCTTTCTTTCCTGAGGTCAGGAATAACTTTCTTGATTTCTTTACTGAGGTCAGGATTAAGGGTTATAGTGACGGGGAATGGTTGTTGGACTTAGAAAAATTCGACATGTAGCGTTTTTTTTTGAAACACCCTGTAGCTGTAATCTCTAACAATTGTGTGTGCCATATTCATTAAATTTGGGCAGGTCAATCCTGAATTTTCGACATTTTTTGACAGTTTTCGACAGTGTTTGACGGTTTTGGACAGTTTTTTTGCAGTTTTCGACATGTCACGTCAAAAACTCAACCCTGGCATCCCTACCATTCGAATGAACCTAATTGGAGTCATCTACCTAAGTTAGATATGTTGCAATAGAAGTTGAAATTGAGCGAAAAATCCAACGGTGACTGTGATGCCAGCCCCGTAGTGAAACAGGCGTAGCTCGGTTCCTAACAGTCGTAGCCTTTCAACTACCATTGTTGCAAAGAAGACAGTCTAACCTTTCAAATGAATTTAATTGGAATCATCTACCTAAATTAGACCTCACAATAGTAGTTGAAAGTTGAAAATGAGCGAAAAATCCAACGGTGACTGTGATACCAAGCCCGTAGTAAAACGGGTGTAGCTCTTTTCCTAACAGTCGTAGAGCCTTTCAACTACCCTCGTAGCAAAGAAGACAGTTTCACCTTTCGAATGAATCTAATTGGAGTCATCTACCTAAATAAGACACATTACAATAGCAGTTGAAAATGAGGGAAAAACCTAACGGTGACTGTGATACCAGCCCCAGTAAAATGGGCGTCACACGGTTCCTAGCAGTCGTAGACCCCTTCAACTACCCTCGTTGCAAAGAAGACAGTCCCACCTTTCGAATGAATCTAATTGGGATAATTTTCCTGAATTACAAACGTCACAATAGCAGTTAAAAGTTGAAAATGAGCGAAAAATCGAATGGATACTGTCATACTAGCCCCAAGTAACACAGGCGTAGCTCGGTTCCTAACAGTCGTAGACCCTTTCAACAACCCTTGTTGCAAGAAGACACTCCAACCTTTCGAATAAGTCTAATTGAGCCATCCACCTGAATTTGAAACGACGCAGTGGCAGTTGAAATTTGTAAATTGACAAATTGAGACATATGTTTGCATTAAATTAGCTGAAAAACGTATGTAAATGGCCTAAAATCCATTCTTCTTGAACACTATAAGCAATACGAAAAACTGTATGGGAATGACATTGTATTTTACATTATTTCAAAAACTTTTATCTCAACCGTTTTTGCGTATCACTAACGGCAAGAACCCTATAAATTCTTGCTAACGGTTCTTGCATAATCGGCCAAATGGCAAAATTGAGCGCCATTTTGGCCGCCATCTTTAATACCCAATACATTAAATACATATTGCCAAGGTGGCAACATGTGGAAAACTATTCCTTGACATGTAAACAACAACTACCAAGTGAAAAATAAAAGTTGGCAAATTGTGCACAGTAGCCCTAAATTTCCTACAAGCTGCTCCCTCACGACACACTCGAGAAGAACTGGAATATTCCTGATATAACTATAAAAATGACAACTACATAATATCTAAACAGAATTTTTTGGGCCTGCGGTTAGCATCATTATTTACTTGGTCGGCTACAATGATAACTAAATTTTAAAGCTCAGTTTTGGCGGCATATTCCTTCCTAACAGCAAGTTTTTTAAATAAGCCGCCATTTTGGATTACATACTTCTGATCCTTTTTTAAGCAGGCAACATGCATTTCGAACTCACTGGGGTCAAAACACCTTAAAAACAACAACTACTCAAATTTCTAGCTTAATATTCATTGATTACAACAAGCTTGTAAAAAAGCAGCCATCTTGAATTACGGACTTTCGTCCATTTTTCGAGCTGGCAACAGGCATTTTCGAACTCAGGGTGGTCGAAATACCTTAAAATCACTTGACGCCAAATTGTTATACGATATGCTGCTTGCATGCTTAAAAACTGCCTTTTTTCCCCCAAAAGTGGCCTAGACTAGAAGGGTGCTGCCTGCTTTCTGTTTGAGTTGATATCAAGTTGGGTTTAGCCTAAGCAGCAAAAGTGAATTAACACTGAACACGGAGGGGGAAGGGAGGGGGGGAACATCATACACTCTCAGATGGAAAACTGTAAATAAGGGGTGTGCAAGCTCAACTTTTTTAATCAAGTCGAGTTTGTGTGCAGAGTATCGAGTTTTGAGTTGATTTCCAGTTTCGAAGATGATGTTGTAGGTTCTTATAATTACTATACTCTAAACCAATGAAATCGTTTTATGCCTGTATCAAAAATACTACACATTACAAGACTTTATTTGTGCATGTTACAAAAACCGAAACAGCCAACTACATATTCCACATTTTTAATTCTATGGAATTTAATTAAAGATGATTTTGCAGAAGAAAATTAAAATTTTTCTTTAAAAACTCAACGAAAGTCGAAACTAGAAAAGGTAGAGTTTGAAGTTTTCAGCTCAAGTTGAGTTGACACAACGCAAACTCTACCTCGACTCAAAATTTCAAGTTTCGTACACCCAAACTGCAAAGTCAATACAAGTAACTGTGTGTAAATTAAATAAGAATGTATGAAAACACTTTTCCAGTTATTAGTCTATCTGGGAATACCGTGCCAGTTTATCTTTGCAATGCACTCCATTTGCTTTCAAGAATCACTATGAAGTTGATAAGCGCAGTTGATGTTTGTTGATTTACCCTTTTTTTTTTCTTACGTTGAATAATGTCAATTTACATGCCTAAACTACGCTAGGATTAAAGTGTCCCATGTGTCCCACAGGTTTTCATGCACAATTTTTAAATGCTTTTGACTCAGGACCTATAAGAGATAGAATTATAAGCCAAAACGTAAATGAAAGTAAATAAATGATAAAGTAAGGGTACATAAGGGTACAATGGGTAAACAGAATTACAAAAACCAAAATGTAATTGAAAGGAAATAAAGCAAGGATATTAAGGGTAAGCAGAAATTACAATCTAAAATGTAGATTACAAACAAAAACGTCAAGTGTGCCGTAAAAAAGGGGTTATATGATTGAAGTTTCATTTTACTTGTTAAAATGTACACGGATAAAAATTGCTGATTTTGAATTGAAATAATCAAATGTACAATTCAGAAAATTGCATCTTTTTAAGTGCTGTTGTGCTTTACGTAACGTATATGATTGGTAAAGCACAACAGCAGTTAAACAAATGCAATTTTCTGAATTGTACATTTGATTATTTCAATTCAAAATCAGCAATTTTTTATCCGTGTTCATTTTAACAAGTAAAATGAAACTTCAATCATATAACCCCCTTTTTTTTTTTTTTACTGCACACTTAACGTTTTTTGTTTGTAATCCGTGTACCTTTTTTTCCGGTGCATGCAGTCAATTGTTGCATGCACGAAGAATGGATCTGGAGTTTGCTGAGTGGCATTGTTCCCTAAATACAATGGTTAAAACAATGTAAAACAATGTAAAACAATCAAAATGATCGTTTAGGGCCCCGTAACTCCGGAATGGATCGAACAATTGAAAAAGTGGTCCCTGTAAGGTTGAAGCCCAGGGAAATTTCTGGCTCAGATCATGTTTCAGATTTTAGGTAGGTGCAGTAGTTTTTTCTGAAACCGTGTCAGCCAAGAAGAACAAGAACCAGAACAACAACAACAACAAGAAGTGAACAGTTTTCAAATTTACGTGTGGCTTACTACGTTTACTCTTGCACGGAATTGCATAAAAGTTGGTGTAAAGTTTGGAAAAGTTGCTATCTACCATCTGGCAAAGTTTGGTCGAAATATATTGAATAGAAAGGGAGAAATTAATAGTTTTAGTTTTGCTGAGAGAGGACTTCAATCATATATATACACGTATGATGACGGTAAATAATAAAGAAAAGAGAAAGTATGGTACAAAAGGGATAGATCAAGATTAACATTTTTGCCAGTCGCCACTGGCTGGAAGGTAACTTTGATTAGTAGCCAGTTGTGCTTTTGTTTATCATAAACCTAGAGACTTAACATTTTTGCCCATTCGCCATGGCTACAGGACTACTTCAGTAACTGGCCAGCCTAACAATATATATCAAATCAACATGCGTCAAAGTTATGTTAGCTTTAAGAACTGTCATTATACAGAATTATACACCTACTTTTGGGGATAACAAATATTTCGCAAGGCAAACTACTCTTAAAAGAGTAAAAAATTATTTAAACCTTTATTTTAATTCAAGATTGGGTAAACGCAATCTCTGCGAGCTTAGGTGAGCATTAATACCTTTACGGGAACCTCAATGGAGTATTTGTGCTCATTCAAGCTCGCTGAGATGGGCTCCAGTTCCTGGATGAGTACGTCAACAACTCCCACCCCTAGCTGAGCTGCTGGAGGTGTTATGGCGGCAAAGAAAGACAAGATCCAAGGAGTATTCAGAACCCTAAACCGCTGATATTCCAGCATTAATGTCCCTGTAGAGACAGGAAGAAAGGTGCCCTTCCTGGACGTCTGGTGGAGAGGAAGGGAAGAAAACTGGTATGGGAATCTTATCAGAAACCAACCCAGCAGGACAGAGGTATTCCGTATGACTCAGGACATCCGAAGACGTAACTAAGAGTGATTGTATGAAATGAAATGAAAAGCAAATAAGGTCCAGGGAAAGGGAGACGGCTGAGTAACATTTTCCTGAAGCTAAGCAAAAAATTCTTGAAATTGGGCCACTCAGCTAAAATGTTGAACCAAGTCATCACCAGCACAGCGAAGGCGCGGTACCCCCACTGCAAGCGAAAAAGATGGGTAGGGAAGAACCTGGAAAGTACTGACGTATACGGGAACTTAGAGTGAGAAGTTACAACATGCACTCACCTGAACAGAATGCGACAGTATCTACGTAGAGGAAACAAAAAGGCAGGTTTGCCAAGGGGTTTGTGAATACGTCAAGGCTGTAGGAAAAAAAAGAGAGACAAAAGGAGTGTAATTGCAACCCATAATATTGAAAAATTCAAGCGTGCTTCTACCTTGGTTTTTCATTGAACTTACTTTCATCTTGAAACAGTAACGCAAACCACAAGTGAGTGTTAAATTCTGGTGTGATTAACACTCTGGGCGAATGAATTCTTAGTGAATTCTTGCAAGAAACTGTCACCTTCTACAGGCATCGCCAACAGTCCCAACACTCTACAAGAGTTTACCAATGGAATAATAGTAAACTCTTGTAGAGAGGCCTTGTTGGAGAGGCCTGAAGAAGGTGGCAGTTTCTTGCAAGAATTCACCAAAAATTTGCCCAGAGTGCCCATCACGCCCGAATTTAACACCGACTTTTGGTTTGCGTTACCATTTCAAGATGAACGTAAACCCATAATATCAACACCAAGCACACTATAGCTTAAAGCACCAAAATAAATAAAAGCTCAATTCCTACATGAGACATGAACCACACCTGAACGCGCTTGAGTGTTATCAATTCAACATCTCAAGAAGAAAAATATTCCCCTTGATGAACGGGCAGGAATCAGCTCATTAGGGTGTAACCAAAATTAAGACACGCGAACTAACAACAGAGCTCAGCGACAAATGGAGAAGCTTCCTTCCCAATGCAGTTAAAGTGACGGAGAGAGGGAGCCACTGTGTGAGTGAGAAACAGTTGGCTCCAGCAGTGCTGGTTTTGAAAAATGTAGACGATGAAGTAGTGAAATGTTCAAAAAACCTAGTCCCTGATGAAGACTGAAGACGAGATATCAGAAATTAGCCGATAAATTCGCTTTTTCAAATGAAGATCGAAACTAATAATTTGGTGTTGCGTAAGAACTATTAGTTAAACATGTCAAACAGATGATCAGTTGTTCGCAATAATTATCCTAAGCCAAGCCTACAATCAAAAAATTCTATGAAACAAACTGTTATCAGCTATATTTTTAAAATCACTAAATTTTGCTCCAAAACGAATTGCTTCATTATATCGCTCACTTTCAAAATGAAGAAACAGTCTCTTGCAAATTTTAGATAGTCTGCTACGTACTATTTCTTCAGGCACTTTAAAGGATTGTTATTACTTCGGTTACATCGCTGATTGTAGTCCAAGAATTTGAAATTCCACCGACGTCATGACCTCCGGTATTAACAAGGTGGCAGCATTCTCTCCCCCCCCCCCCAGTGTGCGTCGAAAACATCAGTCAATCTGCTGCGGAGTCGCGTTGCTCACAGAGATGTCACGGACATGGGGATAGGCTTGTAATGTGCGTACCGAAGATGTATATGTGTGTAGGAAGCCGCTGGAATATCACTGCGGCCACCTTGTAAATACTGGAAGCCACAACGTCGTTGAAGTTTCAAATTCTTGGACTACAATAAGCGATGAACCCAAAGTAATAACCTTTAAAGTGCCTGAAAAAGATACCATAAATTGCCTATTACAACCCCGGCAAAGCTACAGCCCACCCCCTAAAATGCTTTAAGGGAGGAAGTGGGCAGGCTATACTTTCACGATTTCTGAACTTAAAAGAATTTTAGATCGTAATTTTTCTGCTAGAAATTTACAAAAAGATTCATCCATTCAAGGAAATCAATGTTACTTCCCCTTAAAATCATGTTTTTTTTCTGCACCACACATAAAGCAAACTAAATAAACTTGTAAACTAAATTCCTGAACAAATGAGAATAAAGGCATTGCATTAATGCTACACCGAACCCAGATCACGTATGTGAAAGATCGATCGCATAAACGCCGAATTTTCCGCAATGGAGGGCCTTAGGACCCTCCCTACATAGAAGTAAGACTCAAATTATAACGTCAAAATGGTAATTTTGTTTTCTATACCCTAAACAAAAACATACATTACCTGTAAATTACATTCCTTTTCTCGGAATACTTTCATTCCCTAGAGTTTTACAGATCCGACCAGCTCCATAACCCGACTGCGCATGCGTGGGCGCAGTCCCCCCCCCCCCCCATAAAAAGAGCCAACGGCGAAAGGCTGCCATCTTTCTTTATCTCTCAATGTGTCATGGTGGTGACTGAAGAGGGGAGGTAGGGTGGGTAGGTTACAGCATTTACAGTAGACGTCGTTAGATTTGGAGATAGGCACCACCTCACTGGTACCCTAGGGTTACGAGCTGATTCCCCCCCCCCCCCCAAAAGAGTTACAAACTTCGCACTTTATTGAAAAAAAACCAGAAAACAGTGAATTTGGTTCTTTTTTGGTAAAATGTGAGTGCCCTGAAAAGGACCGTTTTTTTTTGGGGGGGGGGAAGGGCTTTCTTCTGCTTCTGAGTGCTTAAGGGGGGTGGACAACACATTTGGCTTGGCTGCGACGATGGGTCCCAGATGGTGGAGTCCATTGGCCTGCGTGGTCATCTCTCTGAAGTAGTGCGACGTGAAGACTGATGTGCTTCTCCAGGACGCCGTTTGAAGGATTGCTTGAACTGAAATCTTGTTGTAGAAAGCCCAGAACGTGGAGATGGCTCGGGACTCATGAACTGTCACCCTGATGTTGTTGCCGGTGCAATCGATGATCAGGTCTTCATAGGCGCTGACGACGACGGTTTTTATCCAGGTTGTGATCATTTCGACAGAAGTCTTTCCATGATGCCTGATGAAGGTAAGGGAAGGAAGAGTTGATTTTGGCCCATGCGAGTTTCGTTGTTGTCAGTTCTTTCAATATGATGCCTGATGAAGGTAAGGGAAGGAAGAGTTGATTTTGGCCCATGCGAGTTTCGTTGTTGTCAGTTCCTTCAATATAGAAACGAAGAGCTCGAACGAGGCATAGAAGGCACTCTGGTTCATCACCGATGATGTTTGTTAGCACTGGAATTATGATCAGTTGGGGTGGTTCGCAGGGTGCTTTAGTTTTGGCCCTGAACGATGATCTTGGCGTTAAGTAAACCGTGGTGTGGGCTTTAGAAAAGGAGCAGTAAGCTGGGTCGACTGATAAAGCTTGGACTTCACTGCAACGTAGGCTGGCGGCTAAGGTTGTTAAGAAGACTCCTTTCCGGGTTAGGAGGTTGATGCTGCAGTTTTGAAGGGGTTCATACGGTGCTTTCATGAGAGCGTTTTAGTACGACTGAGAGGTCCCAGTCTGGAAAAGTCCAGCGAATGGATGGACGTTTAACTTCGAAGGATTTAAGGAGCAAGGAAATGTGGAAGTCTTCCAAGAGATGAGTTTTGTTTGCAGCCTTGAAGACCGAATTTAGGGCTAAGCGGTAAACCAACATTGTGGAGCCCTTCAGCCCTTCTTTGAATAAATCCGTGAAGAAAACTAGGAGCTCTGGTAAAGGGGGATCGACTGGATTAATTTCCCTTCTGTTACTCCAATGAAACCAGCGTTTCCAGTGACTGTCGTAAATTCACAAATTCACTGTTGGTCAATTCCCTGATCGCTTTGCTGGCAATTCTGACAGCCTGCTCCTCCAGAATTCCTGCCTTCTTGATGAGTCTGATGATAGTAGCCATCTGTGTAGGTTGAGAGCGCTGTTTCTTAGGAGGAAATGGGTCCCTTTTCTTTGCGAAAGCAGATCTGTAATTTCTGGAAGCTGTCGAGAGGTGTCGACTAAGAGATTCAGTAGCTGAGGGAACCATGTTGCTGTTGGTCAGCTCGGAGCAACTAGGAGAAAGAAACCCTGGGTTGACTATCTTTTGAAGGACCTGGGATAGCAGAAGGAATGGTGGGAAGAGGCAGGCGAAAAGGTTCTTTCACGGGATTGTTATCGCGTCTACTGCACATGCTTGATTGTCGGGGACTGGGCTGATGAATTTGGGAAGTCTGGCATTGTGCCTCATGGCTAGTAGATCTATCATTGGGGTGCCCCATATGTTGAATAGATATTCACAGAAGGATTTCTTTAGAGTCCATTCGCCTGCTGGTAGTTTGTGGTGAGAAAAGGAGTCCATTATTATGTTCCGGTTGCCTGGAATGTGTAGGGGAAGGACGGTTGTTTTCAGTTGTATGCAAAGTCGAAAAATTGGTTGATGTTATTTGGTGAAGACGATGAGACCGCCTCCTTCCTTCCGAATGTAGGCCTCAGTTGTGGTGTTGTCTGCTTGGACAACTTTCCTAGCGATCATATTTTGAAAGTGGGGGTATTCAAATGGCTTTCAATTCCAGTATGTTGATGTAGTCTTGGGCAGTGTTGTGTAGATTCCCTATGTGAGCCCATTATGTGGTTTACAGGTTTCAGGTTGAAGATTAGGCTGCCGATTTCTTTGGGCGAAAGCATATTAAGCTGTAAAACCCTGGGCAAAGGGGATTGGCTGCTTCTTTGATGGCGTCTTTCGCGGTTTCGCGAGTAACCTCAGACGAAAGACCCGGACCCGGGCCCGGGGGGGGGGGGGGGGGAATGGGGGTGACTAAGGGGCGAATTCCCATGGTGGTGGCGATATTAAGGTTGGTTTGGTGAGAAGCAAGGGACGGAAACCGTTGGCGATTTGACAGAGCTAGTTGATTTGAGGTAATCGTTTGCCAGGCTGGGAGAAAATGACGAAGGCGACCTCCTATTGGCAGGGACAATAGGTTGTGGGCGTCATTGACTGTTGCGAGGTTTACCTTTCGTGCAAGAGGAGGAGTAACGACTGTGGCGGTTGATTGAGAGTGGAACCTTGGTTGTTACCTCTTCCTCGTCCTCTGTTCAATGAAACTTTCTTTATTATCTTGGTGAAAGGGCTTGTTTTGATATGTGAGAAAAAGGCTTGGTTGGTTGCTTTGACTTGAATTCTTTCGGCTGACGGGAGAGGTTTAAGTGTGGTGCTAGCTTAGGAATTAAGCCGCGAAAGAGGATGTTGGATTTGTTGTTCGGCTGGTTCCGTAATTCATGTTTAGTGGAGTCATTAAGGTTAGAATGAATTAAAGAGGGCTTTGGTGAGCCAATTCATTGAGTGTAAAGTCGCAAAATACACCTGCTTGAAAACTTGGCTGATGAGAAAGGCAAAGCGTTTGGCTTCAAAACCATTAGGTTCTGTCGAAAGCTTTTCACACAAGGTATTAGCGGCGGTGTTCAAGACGCCAGCCAGAGAAGCGGCTTGTAGGCCTAACCGAAGAGTCTTGTCATCTTCTTTGAGGACAAAAGAAGGCACTTTCACTCTCTTTGAAATTTGAATGGCGGTTCCAAAATCCAATTTCGCTTATGCGGATAGGTGTCAACATTTCTGGAGTTGGCGGAGCCATCACCAAACGGTTTGAAATACAACGATTCGCGGCCAGGGCGAGGTGGTGGAAAATCTTTATCGCGCTTGAGGGGTTCTCCTTATCGAGAAGGAGACCTCCGTTCCGTAGGAGAGTGGTGAATAGCATTGTCGACTGGCCTTGAGCAACACGGCAACAAGGAATCGGGTCTCGTAAGCCGAAGCCAAACCCGGTTCTTGATTGCCAGAGAGTCCGGGGAGGATGGCTTGTAAAGGTAGCAGTCTGGGATGATGTCTGCCACCATTTTCATCAGGTCCGAAAACGGAATGCCAGAAGAGTCGTAGTCTTCGCGAAAGCTATCATTAAAATGGGCATGACGGAAGCTGTCGGCCTGGTCCCAGTTGTTTGCTGTAGAATCATCGTGAGGTCCAGACGAAAGGATGAAGCTTTCTCGGTAACGGTGTTGATCCAGACTGTGTCGGTAATAAACATCACTTAGGGTTAATACTGAATCAAGTTCGGTGTCATCGATGATGAAACAATCCGAACGTCGATGACTGGAAGGGGAAGCCCTTGGTCGGGCTGCATGTTTTGGAAGCGGCGAAGATGGGTGGCGAAAGGCCGTTGCGCTCTCAGAGGGCTAGGAGCGGTGTCTCTTGCCGGGCAAATGAGGTCGCGAAAGGCGGCGTTTGCGTGAAAACTTGGTGCAAGTCGTTACCATGGCCCATTCCGTTATGTAAGATTTGCTTGCCGTGGAAGGAGGAGGCAAAGGGCGAGATGGCTTTCGTTTGCAGCTGAATTCTTTGATGGTCCTGTCCATAAGTTTGTTGACTTGACTTTTGGAGAGAGGTTGTCCAGAAAGCGTCGTTGAGGGAGCCAGAGATTTTCTGTGGCGCGATGAAAGGGAGGAGAGGTCCATGGGAGTCTCAGTCGAAGAATGTGATTTGTTTGATCGAGTTCTGGGACTTGAGATTTCGTTTGAGCTGTCAAAAATTTTCCTTGGCGAGACGAAGGTCGGCTTGAACATTCTAGAGAAACAAGTCATCCTGGGAAGGTAAGAGCACTTTGTCAGCAGGGAATGGACAATGTGTTCTAATTGTCCACCGTACTGCTAATGGGAGCCGTGATGGGAATGATCGATGGGCATGGTGAACGACGGGAGGGCGAAAAAGACTTGACGGGAGACGTTGGGCCAAGCGGTGAAGCAGAAGACGATCGCACTTTGTGATCACGGCAGGCTACGCGAGAAACAGTCGAGGCGGGGCCGGAAAATGGGAACTAAAGACCGGCAACGACGTTAGGATGAGCAGTTGATGGGCTGGCCGATGAAGGAGAAGTCTTCCGAGGAGGGGCTTCTTTTGTGGCGGCTTTGAGCAGGAGCGGGAACGAAAGCGTGTCTACACTGTGGACAGCTCTAGAGAAGACAGATGGCAGCCTTTCGCAGTCAGTTCTTTTATAAGGGTTGAGCAGCTGGTCGGATCTAAACAACTATAAAACTCTAGAGAATGAAAGCATTCCAAGAAAAGAACACAATTTACACGTAATGATATTTTCGAACGGCATATAAAAACTACCTTTGTTGTGGCCCATCCCCTTTCATCGAATTGATTTTAATAGCCCATGGGCGTTTTAATAGGCGATAACAGTGGCGATAAAACGACATACCTGACAACACAAATCACACTTTCACCACAGTACGACAATTTAGTAGACCACTACAACATCAAAAGTTCACATAAGCTTTCGAAGAATTGTTTGCCCTCCTTCTTCGGAAGTTTACTTGTTGCTCAAAAATGAAGCTGCCCAACTCACAAAATGTTGCAGTCAAATTCAAATTGTCCTCTCACGTGTCACACCGCTGATCTTTACGGGATGATCTAAGCTCTCTGTCTGATTCGCATTTGTATGGTTGGTTCCACTTAGATTCAGTTTTGTGGTCTAGTCTACATGCAGGAGACTGTCAATTTGGTTGTAAGACGGCCCAGTAAGGTTCATGAGGGTAATCCGGTGATGAGAGAAGCTCTTGATTGCTAAGGATTCAAGTGCACAATGATAGGCTTCCTGTTTAGTGTTGGAATGCAGGAGGATGGAAGTATTGGCCCAATCGATCTTGTGCTTCTATCTCTTGTGGTGTTGTGTAATCCCATTAAGCTTTTCTCCTTGTCAGGTTGCTCCTATGTGTTCTTTGATTCTTTCCTGGAGTGTGCATTTTGTCTCCCCGATAAATAGCATCGCATTTCAACCAAGGAACAGAATGGACAACTTTGCTGTGGGAGCCAATTTTCGTTGGGAGAAAGGTGTAACATTCACTCTTAACTGCAGTTTCATCAATAGTTTAAGGTGATGGGGAAGGCGAAGGGCTGTCTTGCTCTTGCTCCTGGTGGAGTACCAGTGGATCGGAGGTGGGGGCAAGGTGGAGGGAAAGAAAGGGGAGACTAGGTGAGGGTGGTGGTGGGGGAAGGGGAGGGAGGCTGCGGCTAGTCTCACTGTGGGGCTTAATCCGTTTCCTGACAAGCTTTTTGAGTTCGGAGGATATCGGAGTCTGCACTCTACTCCTTGGCTGCCCAGAACTCTATGCACACCTTCACTAATCCGTGGCTAGTAAGTGACATACTCTACTGGCTTTTCCACCTTTTCTTTTATCGATCTCCATCATTCTGTCTTGCTCTTGCTCATTTCCACACTTTCTTGGTTTCAACGATGATCAGGTGAGGCAGAAATACTCTCTCAAGAAAGGTAGTTTTAGCCAACTTGAGATGTCTTCGGCTGTCAGATTAGGAAGGCATTCCTCCTCAATGATGACAAGTTAATTCAGAAGAAGGGTTCGGAGTAGAAAATATGGGTGTGCAGAGTGGAACGGAAAGCTGAATTTCCACACAACTGGGCTGAGACAGAAACCCTCCACAGCCTCTCCTAATCTGACATCGATGAGAGGCTTTGGAGAGCTTACACAAGACCCTGATATTTTTAATGCCGAATTCCCTCACAACTGGGTTGAGACAGAAACCCCAAAAGCCTTTCCTAATCTGACATTGATGCAACTTGAAGGGATTTGCAAACTTACACGAGACCCTGATATTTTTAGGCTGAATTCCCTCACAACTGGGTTGAGACAGAACCCGCCCCCTCCCCCCCCCAGCCTTTCCTAATCTGACATCGATGCATCTTGAAGGGATTCGCAGACTTACACGAGACCCTGATATCACAGTAAGTTACTGACAAAACTAATGGTACTGTGTTGCTCAATACAGTTAACTACAATCAACGGGTGCTTGAAGATATTGACAAACTGGTATTTATGACAAAGTTAACTATGATAAATGCAGACCAGTCCACTTGCTTACTTCAGACAAACTCCTCGTCAAAGAGGAAGTGAAAGGGCTGAAGTCGAGAAATGACGCGACTTTACCTTCAATATCTGCCCAAGTCAAATCACACAAATCTGGTTTCACGTTAAGACTTACAACCTCAGCCAAGAAGACTCCAATTAAACCGATTGACTGGAAGCTGACGGAGAGGTTGCAGAAATATATCTGGGGCCAACACTCACTGAAGAATACAGCAACGCTCCTGCGTACCATCAAAGAAACCAAGCTCACCCCTGAACATCAACTGGTTTCGTTCAATGTGGTTGCACTGTTTCCCAGGCTCTCCCACTCTCTTATAATCTGCATATTTGACCGTTCAGCAAAGCACTTAAAGATCAACAGAAAAAAATGGCAACTCGACAGGGTACTCCAAGACAGTTCTGTCATCCATTTATGTGACCTTCGGACACAACACCTTCCAACAAGTAACCGGAACCCCCGATGGAATATTCATGTTCACCGGCTCTTTCAGAAATTGAACTCCAATTTCTTAATGAAAGGATTGTAGAAAGATTCCATTCACTACCCATCCGGAAAAGGTATATCGATGACGTGTTCGCCATGCCACTTAGGATGGAGAAAGACGCAATTCTCGAGGCCCTCAACCAATGACAAAATTCCAACATTTTCACGAGAGAAAAAGAACTAGAAGGCAAGTTATCCTTCATTGACGTTCTCTTCAATAATGACAAAGGAAACATCAAATTTACTCGGTATCAGAAGAAATCTCACACACGGAGAGGACTTCCGTTCCACTCTGCACACCCACGTTTTCTGCTTCGAAAACTTCTTTTGAATTTGTCAGGATCATTGAGCATTCCTCCTTGTCCAAGATAGCCGAAGAGCATCTAAAGTTAGCTAAAAGCACAATTCTTGAGAGAGGATAATTCCCGCTCAACTTATCAACACTGAAACAAGAAAGCTCTAGGTTTGCCGTGCTCCCAGCCAAAGCCATGGGAGCAGAAGGAGAGAGGGACAATTCTGACAGGTAATTCCAATCAGAAATTCCTAGGATGAAACAAGAAAACATGGAAACGAGTAAGAGCAAGACAAAATGATAGGAGATCGATAAAAGAAAAGAAGGAAAAGCCAGTAGAGTATGTCACTTACTAGCCACGGATTAGGCGTGCATAGAGTCCTGGGCAGCCAAGGAGTAGAGTGCAGACGCCGATATCCCCCGAACCTCAAAAAACTTCTCTGGAAATGGATTAATCCCCACAGTGAGACACTGGCTGCGGGGGGGGGGGGGGGGGGGGGG
>JAHWFP010231620.1:0-14321 GCA_023313725.1 Lithobius niger | reverse complement strand
CAATTCACCGGTACGCCACCATGAGCAAGAGCAAGACAGCCTTGCCGATCCCTTCCCTCCCCCATCACTTCAAACCATAGATGAAACTACAGCTGAGAGTGAATGTGTCACTTTTCTCTCAACGAAGGTTGGCTCCCACGGCAAAGTTGTTTAATCTGTTCCTTAACTGAAATGCGATGCTCTTTATACCATAGAGACAAAAGACAAAACTCACTCCAAGACAGAATCAAAGAACACATGGGAGCCACCCGACGTGGAGAAAAGCTTAATGGGATTGCACAACACCGCAACAGATACAAGCACAAGATCGATTGGGCCAACACTTCCATCCTCCTGCATTCCAACACTAAACAGAAAGCCCATCTTCGTGCACTGAATCCTTAGCAATCAAGAGCTTCTCTCCTCGCCAGATTCCCCTCATGAACCTTACTGGGCCGTCTTACAACCAAATTGACAGTCTCCTGCATGCAGATTTGACAAGAAAACTTGAATCTAAGTGGAACCACACATAAGTGAATCGGACAGAGAGCTTAGATAGTCCCGTAGAGATCAGTCGTGTGACACATGAGATGGAAGTTTGAATTAGGGTAAACCGACTGCAACATCATGTAGGTTACACCACCTTCGTTTTTGAGTAAAAAGCAAACTTTTTGAGCAACAATTCTCCGAAAATTGATGTGAACTTTCAATTGTCTACTAAATTGTCGTGAAAGTGTGATTTGTGTTGTCAAATGGACGATTTATGGTAGTAGCAGTTCTGTAAAAAATTTGCAAGTGACTGTTGGTTTTGAAAGTGACTGAAAATCAAAAGACTGATGCTAACGTAGCACAACTGAGAAAGGGATACCACGTAATAATTGCCTGTATAACATACTGTTTAAATTCGACAACTCATCACTTCGTTATAAAATTAACACCAAAAAATACAGCACAAGTTCAAATCATGGACGCGAACACTGTCCAGCTAATTTTCAATACCCCTCAAGTGAATTCACCGGGTTTCTGTTGTTATTGGACTACTTCTTACATCGTCGTCTGCTCCAACCACTTTCGAACTCAAATCTAGCTGCCTTTGCAGCCTCCGGTATCTACTGGGCTGCACGTGCGAGATGATCACATGCAGCCCAGTAAATACCGGAGGCTGCACAGACGGCCAAATTCAAGTTCGAAAGTGGTCGGAGCAGATGACAATGTACGTAAGTAGTAGTCCAATAACAGAAGCCTGATGAAGAACTTGAGGGGTGCTGAAAATTAGCTGGGCAGTGTTTGTGTCCGCTATGTGAACTTATGCGGTATTTTTGGGTGTTATTTTTATAACAAAGTGACGAGTAATAATTGCCAGTTTCGATTTTGAATTACTCTGTGTATGGCTAGTACTATTGCATCACCTGCCACTTGGCACAGAGTAAGCTTACTAAAGTAAGTGCCCCTAGCAATGATTAGCCACATACACTACCCTAAATATGCTAACCTGCTATAGGAAGGATCGGTGAATGATCAGATGCAACAGTTCGAAAGCCATACCCTTCCTTCTTGCACTCACTGCGATTGGGTACGATATGGTATGCTTGTCATGATCACAGATTCCTTCAGTGTAGCGAATACCCCTAGCTTCTTTAATAGCTAACTAGCTACATAGCTCGCATCGCTTGCTCAGTTGGCGTCATCTCGCTTCGCTCGAGGAGGTTTGCATGAACAAACTATGACATCACAAATAAACATCACGAAGGTAAAAAAAAATTTTTGACGTTAATTTTTATGGCAGTTCGCATATTTGAGGGTCATAATATCAAGTATAACAATAGGCCTAACCCTTAGTGCAATTTAATTATCCGTCATTTAGTCCTACTCCCATCTTTGTAGGAGCTTTAGTTCCAGAGGAGTAGAGGTGCACGCAATTTAGTATTTAGCATTTAAATTTTGTTGTGTGTTTGCATAATGTAATTTAACTGCTCAAAGGCCTGTAGTATTGCATTTTAAATATCCATAAATCAACTGCAACAGCCTTTCCACCTATTCACTCCAAGTGCTACATTCTTGGCCATTGCCCCTAAGCCATTGTTGTGCACGTTCTGAAAATTTTCGAGGCTTCCACGAAAAAAAAATCTGTCAACAATCGTTGACATCACGTATTGTTGCTAACGATCATTTTTCGTTAATTTGGGTCATTTAGGACCTAAATTTGAATTTAAGAATACGCCTACCAGTAATTCTTAGAAATTTCCTTTCTTCCAAACCCTTTCTCCAATTTTTGACGCCACTATTTCGAGAGTAGACGGGCACACATATAAATAAATAAATACACTGAACGATTTTAATAAATAAACTAGCCACATCGCTCGCTCCGTTGGCGTCACCTCGCTTCGCTCGAAGAGGTTCCTTATTTCTGCACCTCTTAAATAAATTTAGATGACTGTAACCATTTGTCTGTAAATGTCATCCTGCACTTGTAATGTCTGTACTATGCATGTATTTCTTGGATGAGGATAATAAAATATTGAGCAACTAGCTGTACCCCGGCGTAACATACGCCGGTCTAGCCAGTTCCCGCGTACCTAAGTAAAATACTTTACTGGGTAGCACGAAATGAACTTCGAGGCCCCCAATCTGAGTCCTCTCCACCTCCCCCGGCCCCCGCGCCCCCCAGGTACCTACTCCCCGGACCCCCTCCCCACGTCTACTGCAGAACCTCTCCCCCCCCCCAAATTCCCCCAGTGTGTGGTGTGAATATCCCCATCCCCATTGCTGCTCCCCCTCCCTTTGAACCCGTTGTTTGGTTTTCGTAGGGAAGTAAATGTGTTTTTGCAATGGAGGACACTGCTGAATTGACTGTTTGTCGGTTCTGACACTAAGTGCAACAAATCCAGCAACAAACGTGCAGACATTGATTGTTTCTCAACCATTTTTGAAAGCTCTTCCTGATTGGTTACAGGGCACAAACATTGTAATGCACACACAAACGTTTGTTACCGATTGTTATGCACATACACCTGATGATTTTGCTCAGTGCCACCCAAGCCTTTTATATATAGATAGAAGATAGATAGAAGCTGTGTGTTTATTGATTGTTACTGAGACCAACCAGTTATTAACTCACTTGCTCCTTGTTGGTTTGTTGCCACCTAACCAATAAAACATTTGGTCAACAATCGTTGATGTCATCATGGATAGATAGGTTCGTTGACGTCATGTATTGTTGTGTGATTGTTGCTGATTGTTGCAAACAGTAATTTTTCGCTAATTTAGGGCGTTTAGACCTAAATTTGAATTCAAGAATGCGCCTACAGAAATTCTGAGAAATTTCCTTTCTTTAGAACCCTTTCTCCAATTTTTGACGCCACTATTTCGAGAGGAGTTATAAATAAATGAACGCACTGAACGATTTTAATGATGTTAAATGGCATCTAATGATCTACTATTGGCTATTCTGAACACTTCGTTTGCCCCGCAATGATTAAACGTCTCCCGCATTTGTCCTTCTCATCCTTACTAGCTATTTCTGCTTCTAAAAGGTTTAGCGAGGTTCAACATTGAGCCATTTCAACCACATGATGCAAACAGACTTAACGCTTGTTCCATTTGTACTGGGTGACACTTCTAATGGAGTAGAAATAACGCAAAATAATCTGGGATTGGAAAAGAAGCTATACATCTACAGCTATAAAATCACTTGGCGTACTGCTCGACTTTGTGTTTATGCTAACTTCAAGATCAACAAAATGTTAACAAAGTATGGAAAAACAAAATTTCATGCCATAACCACTCTTCATGATCGATCGATCAATCATACCAAAGAGTTTCAAAACCACACACCAGAGAACAAATCATAGCGCTATGTACAAAATAGCGCTATGTACAAAATAGCGCTATGTTCTAGTTTACCTTACAATTTGGAGCCAGTCATTTCTCAATGAGGATGCAAAAACGAACTCGTTTGATGTTTAAGGTAAGGTTTTACTGAACCGAAGTCAAAACTGCAAAGGAACAAAAATAAACTTTTTTGTAAGGTTTCAGATACTGCAGCGTTGCTGTACTAGTGTTTAGTTTACGTGAAACCTTACTGCTGTATGCAAATGTGTTTACCATTCTTACTTTTGCACATGAATTAGTCAGCTAATGATTGGTGCATGCTATTGAAGAAATCCCTGTAAAACAAGCTTAGATATGAAGTGATGTCTTGACTTCATGAAAATAAGCGTATTTTACACTACAGTGATTTCTTCAACGTAAGATGAATTTTCATAGTAAGCGATGTGACATTTTCAAACTTGGTGCATTCTACTTGGCTAAATAAAATCGCTAGAAAATGGTTAAAAACTAATCGTCTTAGTGGGCTTAGCATGGCTCTACAAGGAATTCAAGGTTCGTACAAGTCCTTGAAAACCTGGAAATGTCCTGGGAACTAATAATGAAATTCCATGCCTCGAAAAGTGTTTGAAAATCTTGAAAAATGATATTGTAATATCAGTAGGGTGATGAACAGAAAAAACACAACTTGACTGAAGAATACTGAAAAATTTAACCCAGAAAGTAGTCGAGTATGTAATCCCTTACATTATGAAAGCTCCGGTTTAATTGTATTTAGGCCTACGTGTATATTTGTTGGATACAGCAGTAAGGTTTCACATGGACTAAACAGTACAGCAACACTGCAATGTCTGAAACCTTATAGAAAAGTTTATTTGTGTTCCTTTGCAGTTTTGACCTTACCTTAGACATCAAACGAGTTCATTTTTGCTTTCTAATTCGTGATACTTTGACACAACCAGTTGGTCTTTTGTACTCCTTGCAAAGGCACCAAATTTCGCTCGCTTTGCTCGCTCATTCAGCACAAGTCTTTCTGTTGTTAAGTTGGTTTGTCTGCAGCTCTCTTTCAGGGGCTTTGGTCTTTATTCGTATTATTACAGGACGGCAAGCCAAATGGGGAACGGATATTTTAGGTTTAACATGGAAGGGTGACGTCAAACTCATTCGTAATAAGGATAATGCTCCTCTTCACATTTACTCAAAAGTGCGGGTGAATTGTTGGCTCACCATTATTGCTAGCATTTGTTTAAGCTTACGTGTACGCCTTGCATCTGGCATTTGCTGATTGACTTTGTTGCCTAATAACAATGTAAAACAATAAAACTGATCGTTCAGGGCCCCGTAACTCTGAAATGGCATGACCAAATGAAATTTCTATTGCTGTAAAGGGCACATTTGCAGAAGTAGCTCTTCCAAATGAGCTAAGAACCAGCTTTCTAGGACAAATGATTTAGTCTGTCGAGTCCATTGTATAAAGAACAACCAGTCCAAGCCAAAAATGAAAATCATAATTGCAGCTCACATCCAGATCTCTGATGAGACAAATCAGAAATTAATAAAGGTTGGTACACATGTTCACCAAGTCAAACAAAGCTTATACTAAAATTGAATGAAAACTATTGAAACACATCGGAGAAATTCAGCATCGAAATTTCGGCTTTAACATGGAAAACCGAGGTCAAATCTTACAGTAAAGGCTACCGCCTTTACTAATAGCTTGTGTAACTTTACCTAGAAGCTAGGAATTACATACTTCACACACAAGTAATACGAGAAAATCAGTCATTGCAAAATGCCTACTACATATGGTAAGTAGAGACTTAATACATATGTTGGGCCAGTTTCTACTCTTGGCTGCAATTGGCTCGCTATCTCGTGATGTATCCCTACAAGCAACAGCGAGCTGGAGGAGCTAGCTGACAGGCACCTTCAATGGGTGGTTCACTTTATTGTTCGTGTTGCGACAGTAGCGATCTTTGTAGTTAGAATTTTAGCGCATCAACAAAGCTAAGACAACGACAAGCATAAATCAACATCACGATCAGCAAATTTATAAAGTAATGCAGCCAAACACAAACAATTCAACCCACAACACACAATTAATTTTACTTTACCAACTACACAGCAACCAAAATAAATATATACATATATTTAAAAAATTTTAATCCTAAGAATACTATGATGTATAACCAGGAATAAATTAACAAATTATAATGGGGCTCGTTAATCGGCTCCTGGTATAACTTCATACTACGATAACTTCCTAACTAGGCTAGAATACACACTTTCTGCGTGCAATTACAAAGAAAGGCAGAACAATTTAATTTTAATGTTTCAAACCTGAAAATGTTAAGTTAACCTACTACCTTAAATATCTGGTAATCTATGATTTATTCCTAAACTACATAATATAATTAATCTTACACATATTTTTATTTTGTAAATTACTTAGAACAAATAAAACCATACTGCGAGTATCTTGTATCTAGATACTGTGAATATCTTGATTTTGAAAGTGTGCGAAATGGATGATGAAAGTTTTAAAAATAAAGCCATAGACCTAAAAAATAATTTAAAGAATAGGCCTACTACATTGCTAACTTAAAGATTGTGCAAGTGTAAAAACCAAAAAATTAGCCTACAATGCGTGAGGTGGGAACATAGAAATTTAACATGTATACATGAATAAACGTTAACAGTCTTAATCACATATTACAAGTTGCAATTGTAATTTACAACATAGAAGTGCGCTTTTCTCAGTGGAACCTTTAGGGCAATTATAGTTGTTGGTGGAGGTGCTGCCCTCTTCCTCTGTTGTTGTCAGGAATGGCTTCCAATGAATTTCGAGTGGGTGCACTACATCTAGGGGCCACCCCAGACCTAGTGCACCAACAACTAAAACTGGCTTGAAGGTCCCACTGCCTTGAAGGTCCCGCTGAGAAGAGCGTTCAATTAATATTTGTTTTTTGTTCCATTGACATTTGTTGAAGTTGTTGCGTGCAGGACTTGGCCTGAAGGAGGTGGCAGTAAATAGGCCACTAAAAATTTACCTGTAATTACATACTTTTTGGTTTTGTGTTACTCTATTGTGTAAGAATTACTAATTTGTTAAAGCCAACTGCAGTCATAAAAAACGCAATTTTACCTCGAGGGTAGGTCAAAATTGGTTGCTATTGCCTAAGAAAATATGCACTACCTGTAAATTTATTTGCATTCAGTTCCCGAGTGTTCGCTACCCTGGAGGAATCAAAACTCTCTAGATACGCCCAGCTCAGACACCCACCTGCGCATGACCGGGACCAGCACGCGCAGGCCCTCCATAAATGGTGTTACAGCAATAGCCAGCTATCTACTTTTCCTCCCGATATGTTAGCCACGATGGTGACTCGAGAGGGGAGGTTGGGCGGGTATTTACAGGTAGTGTATATTTTCTTAGGCAATAGAAACCAATTTTGACCTCCCCTCCACGTAAAATTGCGGTTTCTACTTGCCGGACAGAAAATATCCACTACCTCTAAATTTATTTGCATTTGCAGTAGACCTCGTCAATATAGTTGGCGGGCACCATCATGGCGGGGCCCCCAAGGGTGTGAGCTGGGTCCCCTGTGACGGAGTTGTGGTGGATTGGGTGCATGCGCAACGTTGTCCTGTCAAAACCTACTTTGTGCGCAAGGCAGTAGGAGCAGGGAGAGAACTTCCAATTACCAAGTGAGTTGGCGAGGAAGTTCGGTCGAGTTTCCAGATTCCAGCATTGACCGTTTTGTTGAGATGTTTAAAGTTGAAGTTGGAAGTTGGAAGTTGGGTGACAGCACATGTGGTATGAACGTAGCAGACAGGCTTGGAAGGGTCAGGAAAGGTTTCCCTGGTGGGTGGTTAGTCCATTGAGTGTTAGGTGAGAGCAGTTTTTGAGTTCAAGGAAGTGACAATTCAGAGAAGATGTAAAAGTTCGGCTGCTGAAGATTTAAATAAATAAATAACTTGTCGCATAAGCAACTTGAGTGGGAAGGGCCCATTGTGGTCCACTGACTCCCAGCCAAACTTAAAATTTTAAAAAAGGAATCAGTAAAAAACAAAGTAACGTTGTAGGTCAGGTCAATTAACGTCACAGAAGGAAAAAAAAATACTGAACAGTTACAAAGTAACTGGAGTCAAATCTAAATGTGCTTAATAATAATAAATAAAACACTGTAAGAAGGCAATAAAAAAGTAAACCACAAAAATAAAATAAAAACATATTAAAAACCTTTTAAAACATTTAAAAACCATATAAACATAGTTAAAAGGCAATAAAGCAGTGA
The DNA here is from genome assembly GCA_023313725.1 of Lithobius niger. Classification (NCBI taxonomy): domain Eukaryota; kingdom Metazoa; phylum Arthropoda; class Chilopoda; order Lithobiomorpha; family Lithobiidae; genus Lithobius; species Lithobius niger. The sequence goes on along the minus strand of JAHWFP010231620.1, from coordinate 6,216 downwards.
ACTGAAATTAAAAGCGCATTAAAAACCTTTTTAGGTCATATCTGGACAGCCAACTTTTAAAAGTAGGTAAGTTAGGTGCCTTGACCACCTCATCAGGAAGGGCATTCCATGGTACGACAACTCTGTTTGTCCAAAAATACTTGCGAGTGTCACAGTTAGATTTGTTTACCATTAACTTATAGGAATGACCGCGAGTTCTGTCACCGACACGTAATTCAAAGAAAAAGAGTAATCAAAATCAACTAAATTATGCAAAAGAGAGAATGTTAAACGGTGGACGGCTTACGAACGATGAACGGTCCTGTGAGCGATGAACGGGCTAGCAAACGTGGAACGGACAACGAAGATCAAGTCTGCACGTCGAACGGACTCGATGATCAAGTCTGCACGAAGTCGACGTAACTCCAGCGAATCTAAAGCTAAAAACTCAAGTCATTCCACATAAGTCTTTTAGACCATTAAGTGATTTAGTAAAGTGTCTCTGCACATATTCAATGATGTCTATACCCCCTAAGAGGTGCGGAGACCAAACAGGACTTGCATATTCGAGAATGGGTCTAACATAGACTTTGTTAGACCAGATCAAAGTTTTGTGATCGCCTGAAGTAAATACTTTCTTAATCATTGCAGCTTTTTGACGTGCCAACTTGACGATATTTCGACAGTGGACACTCGATTTCAGATCATGTGAGTGGGGAGCAGGATTCTAGAGAATCTTGGGCTGGAGTTGATTTGCGGAACAGATCAAGTCAGTGTTGGCTAGTCCGGTTTGGGGCTTTTTGATACGAGTGTCGAGATGTCGCAAAATGCCTTGTGTCGAAGTTCAGAGAGGTGAGAAGGGGCCTTGCGTTAAGCCAAAAAAGAATCGTTAAAATTCAAGGGTTGGGAGCGAGTCGAGACGCTCAAGGAACAATGCTTCACATGTGGTTGAAGTAGTGGGTGCATGATTAGGCAGAAGCTGTGAAACAGGTTGAAGAGGAGCAGTGAATGCCAGATGTTGGGAGCGGCAGATGGGGTGGATGAATAGCATAGGTGCAAGTTCCAGGTGCTGGAAGGTGAAGAGAAATGTGGACGTGGCTTAGAACAGATTTCCAAGGTGAAATGAGGCAGTGGATGATGCTGGGACCAGCAGTTTCACTGGGAAGATGGTGGGATGACGGAGTTTGAAGCGCAAAGTTAAAAGGTCATCAAAATGGGCAAGACAAGATGTTGTACTCTGGAGTCGTCATGGGGAGTCGCCGGATCAGAAGTGGACGTGAAGTTGTGGGTACTCCATTTGAAAAGCAAGACGGGTGGTAAGTGAAAGAGGCGATCAGCCGTACAGACTACCATGGGCGTTGAGAGCACTTGAGTCAGTTCTGGTGGGCCAGTTTTGACTCCCAAGGCTGAGAGAGGGACCGTGGATTGCGATGTGCGAGGAGCTGCGGCGTTGTTGGGGATTTTGATGAGAAGCCGCTGGTTGTGGTTCGGAAGACATCCGGTTGAAGTTAGAGAGGACTTCCGAGCTGACGTGGCGGTGAATATGAGCCTAAAGTCTGTGTGGTGGTAGGATGTTTCATCATGTTTGACTGTTTTATGAGAGTTTAGCATGTAGCTTTGAAAAAGTCGAATTCCCAAGGCTCTGGGATGAATGTGACATTAAATTACAGAGAGGTTCGGATGGCGGAAGACAGTGTGATCCGATTCGTTGGTTGGCCGGAAATTTCTCGAGGATCTTGGTCGTGGAAGGAGGAAAAGTGACAGGGGTTCCACTGTGTTGGCGTAAGACATGACGGACCTGAAGGGGTATTGTGTGAAGAATTCTTCCCTCGAAGTGCGCGTAGAGGATGGACGTCACTTCTGGGTGGCATGAGAGATTGTGCAGTTAACGTCCTTTTCCATGTTGTTTCAGTGGTGGTGAGTTCTGAAGAAAATTCAGTTTCGGCAGGATGGTCCAGGTTGGTGATGGAGACTGGATGTTGATCGTCCCATGAAGTGTTCTGATTTGTAGCAAACACATTGATTGGTAGAGTCTGAATGATTTTTATCAATTGAAGGCGATGTAGTGCCGGGTTGCGAAAACGTGTGCATTGGCGAACGTTGTGACCGAGCTGGTGAGCGTTAGTGATGGATGCATGGTGGAGCGAACGGATTTGGAAAGTGCGATGATGCAAGTGATTTGAATGCTTGACTAGGACGTTTTCAAGAACGGCGAACGTGTGGGCGATAGGTGGATTCAGAGTGCGAGCAGCTAGAGTGGTCGTCAGCGATGTTGCGATGTGGGCATGGGAACGTGTGGTGAAGTTGGGGGCATTGTCCCACTGGCAATGTGTCGGGCGACGTTGCTTTCTCTCTGGCATGGCCGGGATGGTCCCGATCCAGTCGTGGAATATTGAAGCCTGTTGACGACGGGTTTTTTTTGGGGTGGAGAACAGAGCTGAAAGATTATTGATGCTGTGATTGACTTTGTTCGTAGCAGATAATGTGATTGCCGACTCAAACGTGGGGACACGGAGTGAAGTTAGAGTTCCCTTGTGCAGCGTGGGCGTGAGTTAGGGTTGACATTGCTTCGGTGTGCGCTATGAAGTCCAAACGCCTTTGGAAACAGTGTCAGTCAGTTTTCCTCTGGGCGAGCATGAAGATGGTAGATGAGGCCGAGATGGCGATGAAAGAGAGATGGGACTTAATGTCAATGTGTTTCGAGACGAACGGTGGACGACGAATGACCAAGAATTTCTCCTGTGTTGGCTGAAAATGAATGATGCGGCGTTCTGAAGGATAGTTGACAGTGCAAGGTTGAAGGAAGTGGAAGTGGGTCTGATAACGAACTGGTACTTCCAGTTTGGCGACAACGAAATGATGAACAACTTCTTCCAGCGAGGAACGAGTTGAACGCCAGTAGGGTTGTGCCGATTAATCGTTTAAACGATAATCGTCTTCTTGACGATTAAACGTTCAGTAATTTTTGTTTAATACAAACCGAACCTCTGGCTGCCAACATTTGCGGTATCGGTTATGGTAACTTTCGCAGAAATATCGCTAACTTTAGAACCGTTCGAGATTACGACATGCGGTTCGCGGCGTTTCGCTCAGGAAATCACTGAGTATCTTCCTAGCTATGCTTTAACTGTGGGTTACTATGTAAATTTTATTTTATTTTAATAATTATTGGACTTTTGCAGAAAACTACAATTTTGATGAAAACTTGGGGATACAATTTTGGATATCCAGTTTGGTATTGGTATCGGTGAGCCTTATTTAAAATATTGGTCAATTTTGTTTTCGATAATAATTTCTGAAAGCAATCACAACCTTTCACATAGCAAACCCATACTCAATACCGCTTTGACCCTCCAAATGTCTGATTTACTCAAAAACTAGGAAGAGGAGATTTGTATTTGTGGCTTTAATTATGGTTCACACTGTTATCGTTATTTTCCAAGCTGCAGCAATTTATAAACCAACATAACAAAATTTAATATATGAAACCCAAGTTTCAGTAAAAATTGCTGCTTTCTTGGTAGCGTTCGAAAGCTGGGAGTCCCAATTTCCTTGTCTGCGATGAATGATGTCCTCAACTTCACTGCCTTTATTCCTCGCATGAACTGCTCCGTTTTCGATCTGTGTTTTGTAACTCCTTAGTATTGCGACCTACGATTGGTTCTTTCGTGGATACCTTTGAATGAATCGGAGCACTGCCTCAAGTGACATCACGCAAAGCGAGTTTTTGGACGGAACGATAAAAATGGAGTGGACGCGAAAGTATTAACCTTAAAAATTATTTGGGAACAGGGATTAATCGTTAACTACTTTTTTTTAACCGTACGGTAAACGTTTAGCCGATTAATCAGAATTTTACAACCCTAAACGCCAGGCGGAGTGTGAGATTGGCGACGTCATGAGGTTAGGTCGCAATGGATGAACGGTGTGATCTTGGATGATGAGATGGATTCATGAGGATTAGCCAAATTCCATTGATGTTCAAAGGGCAACGGTCGGTGTAAAACAGCGGGCGGCCAGCGTGAATGGTGAACAAGAATGACTTGAGAATGGCAGTTGTGGCGACGACAATGGGCGGCAGCGGTGGTGGTCGTCGAGCTTGCAACGGTGAATGAACCTGCGAACGATGAGCGGGCTTGTGGACGGCTCGGACTGGTTAATGGTGAAAGAGCTTGCGAACGGAGAATGGCCTTCCAAACGACGAACGAACATGCAAACGGTGGACGGCTTACGAACGATGAACGGTCCTGTGAGCGATGGACGGGCTAGCAAACGTGGAACGGACAACGAATGGCGAACGGGCTTGCGAACAACGAACGCACTGCGCACGGTGCATGGGCTTGTGGACGACGAACGGGTTCGCGAACGGCGAACGGGTTTTGCGAGCAACGAAAGGACAGCGAACGGCACATGGGCTTGCGGACGACGAACGGGTTCAAGAACAGCGAACGGGCTCGCGAACGACTAACGGACTGTGATCGACGCATGGGCTTGCGAACAACGAACGGTCTTGTGAGCGGCGGATGCTGAGACCGGTGGACGGGCTTGCGAATGAAGAACGAACAGTGAACAGCGCTTGGGCTTGCGGACGACGAACGGGTTCGTGAACGGCCTTGGGAACGACGAACGGACTGCGAACGGCGAGTGGGCTTGCGAACGACGAATGGTCTTGTGAGCGGCGGACGCTGTGAAAGGTGGACTGGCTTGCAAACGACGCTTGGGCTTGTGGACAACGAATGGGTTCGAGAACGCGAACGGGCTTGCGAACGACGGACGGTCTACAGGCCTCAGAGAGCTTGGGAAGGAGACGTTGAAGCCTGGTAGGTTTGTTGCGGGAGCTGAGTGTGAAGGTCTGTCAATGATGAGTCGCCGGAACGGTGAAACGGTGACAGTGAGATGCAACCCTTTCGAATGTCATTCCAGCTGCAGTCGCCACTTGGCTGACAGACCTTATAAAGTTGTCGCCATTTCACAATTTCTACTCATCCCATCCAAATTACATTTTGCTCGATGCATGGTTTTTCTAATTTATGCATTTACAGAGTTGTAAAATTTTCTTTTATCCCAGTAGTATTGCAGAAAATGCTGTTGTATAACCCTTAGAAATCTGAGCACAACGCCGCAACCCGTTTGTCAATAGCTTGTATGGTTCCCGAGATATCCCTATTTGAGCGTCATTGTCTATTGCTTGTCGCCATTTTGGCGAGTAGGGCTAAATTCCAAGTCGCCAACTGTTGATTTTCATTCGCCAAATGGCGAGTGGCGACCGACATTGGAGAGGGTTGGTGAGAAGCATGCTGTGGTGACGGCTGGAACTGGGAGCAGAATGATGCCCAGAAGACGAACGACGTGATGGACTTCAAGATTGACGAACGAAGAACGTAGAACGGGCGAGAACGGCGAACGATGCGAGGAGTTTCAGATCAACGAACGAGAATGACAAACGAGAAGAGAATGGCGGGTAACAAGAGCGAAGCGACCGTGACGGCAAGGCTTGAACGATGGTCGTGCCAGCGACGGGAGAGACGGGCTCGAGCAGAGATTCTTCAGGTAGGCCCGAAACAGCGAGTCGGAGCTTGACACAAGGTGAGTGCTTCACTTGCTTCTTGAGCGGGACGAACAGAATGATGAAAGTCTTCGTTCAGTTAGGACGTCTGGAAACGAGATGAGCGTCGAAGGCAGGGAGGCCGAGACAGCTGCATGGACGGCGTTGATTGTGGAGCGAACGGTGCAGTGAATGATGACGAACGATGCCACAAACGAACGTCTTCTTATAGTAGGACAATCCTTTATCAAGAAATGACCAGCGAACGAACGAACGAATCAATTCCTTGTAGGGATGATCGGTGAACGAACGCGAACAGAAGACTTCTTCATGTAGCGGCGGGTCTTGAGAATGGGAACGGCAAACGGGAACGACGAACGGTCAGGGCAGCGAAGTTGACGCAGCAGCAGCTGGAGGAAAAGAGATGGTTGACTATTGCTGTAACACCATTTATGGAGGCCTGCGCGTGCTGGTCCCGCGCATGCACAGGTGGGTGTCTGAGCTGGGCGTATCTAGAGAGTTTTAATTCCTCCAGGGTAGCAAGCACTCAAGAACTGAATGCAAATAAATTTACAGGTAGTGGATATTTTCTGTCCGGCAAGTAGAAACATAAATAAACAGATACTCCTGTAAGTTTTTACCGGGCATAACAGCCACTAATTGATTACATAAGCTTAGGCTATCGCCTATAA
>JAHWFP010231619.1:0-23289 GCA_023313725.1 Lithobius niger | reverse complement strand
TTTATACAGGTTTTACGTTACAAGAACATAAACATACTATTACTTTATAGTTCTCCCACTCTTTCGGGCAACTAATGCAATCCAAGAACGGGAAAGATGGGTTTTCGGCTGCAATTATCAATGAATTATGCCACAGTTTTACGTCGATAGCATTCCATACATATATGAAACGTCATTTGCCTCAGATTTCCGAATGCACAGATCTGACGAGCGCTGGAACTGCTATCCTGCCCTTCTTTGTGAGTATGCCTCGTCACATTTAACACCCGTTCTGCGTTCGAATCGGAGTAGAGTAGGTACGTTTTTTTCAAACAACACCTGCATTTTATGGTATTTTATTGTTTAATTTTAAATCAGTTACACTTTTTCAATGAAGAAAAGGATTTAATTCATAGATATCGGATGGAAAGTACGTTTACAGTTTTTATTTATCTTTCAATCAGCCAACCTTAAAATATTGCTCCAAAGTACAAAAATATATTTTAGATAATTTTGCCTCCACACCTCGCTAGGCAATTCGATTCTCTTTCATTAGAAACAAGTTTGACGCTATTCTGTTGGAAAATAACTGAGAAAAAGTGGAAATAAGATCGTAACTGAAATACGTTGTAGATGCTGGCGCTATCTAGTAGTCAGAATTGAGATAACCAAAGGAGTTGCACTCCCTCTTAAACACTGATATAACTGACCAAAGAATGGTTTTTGAAAAACGAGGAATTCTGAAGTAGACTGTGGTTACGATTGAAACTGAATTTTTTTTCAAAATTGTACCCAGTCAGGTTCATTGTCAGTTAACTGAAAATAATTGTGAAGCAGGTAAAAGGCTTACAATTTAGGACGGTAACTTGGCAACCGAAAATGAGGCATCCGTCCACAACCTTGTTCAGGTAACAGAACCTGGAAACTGGAATAAGAGCGTGAAGAGGTTGCCGCATTTTGACCCCGTTTGTATCATATAAAAAGAGAGCACATTTTCTTTATTATGTCGTACAAACGAAGATCGCATCCTCATATACGCTGCATGCAGATTTCCCAAATCGTGCACGCAGGAATATGTCGGTGGCAATCCAGTAAGAAACTGATTTTTGGATAGGGTGATTGCTGACGGCTGTTCTGCAGAGCAAGTCAGGTGAAAACCACGGAGTTGCTTTGCAGGGAAGCACCTGTGTAGCACATGACGGAGTTCTAACGAACAACCATGGGGCACACAGAGGGAAACTAATTTAAAAGGCAGTTCGGAAATGCAATTTTCGAGAGACTGATGGGAATTATTTTAGTTTCATGTAGTAATTCAGTTCAGTGACGTACACATTGTCATGTTTGGTTTTTTCTAGGCCAGTAAGACAACTACAATGTGAGGTAGGGCAGGTGTGTGAGGTGTAGCACGATCCCTGACGGAATGGTTTATTCCGTGGACGCAGGTTAAGAGTACGTCACTTTTCGCGTCTGGTCGCTGCGAGTAGTGACATGTGGACTACGGCCGTAGTTTTTTTTTAATGTGGGAGAACCTCTGTGCGGATTTCTGCCCGCATGTGGGATGTCAGTGCGAGGCCAGCTCTATGTAGCATGTTGGTTAAAGATGTACGCTCTTCGAGTGGTGTTTAGCCGGCTGAACTTTTCCAACACGAGAGTGCTGCGATTTAAGGACACAATCTATGAGAATGGATTGAAGAATTAGGTTGAATGAACGGATTGAGGTAGTGTGTTCGATGCGTGATATGGTAGGAGGTGTGGCAACCAAACCCCCCTTCAAACCAAAGCCATTCCTGATCATCACAATTCCAGAATTTCTACTGGATGTTTGAATATTACTTTCCCAGCAGGTGAGCAGTAAAATGGTAAAAAGACTCTTTTCTGTAAACTACAGAAGGTCGTGAAGGGAGCGCTAACTTTTTCTCTTTCACTAACTGGTTGGTGGACGTGCTTTGCACTAAAATTGTAGGTGGCTCCCATTTGCTCGTCCGCTCGAGAGAACACAACCGATGGATGGTACCGCAATGGAGTGTTCATCAAGAAACGTGAAGGCATGTATGGTTTTGGTGTAAATGAAGATGGACTTTGTTTGTGGACTTGGTGGGAAGTTTCATCAAGCTGAGCGTGGCTTGGGAACTTCGTGGCAGAGATTGGGAACTGTGCGAGTTTTGCGTACTTAATGGAGTGTTGCAAAAGGGACTTCATGTGTGTAGTGTTATGTGACTTCACAGATAGGACTGTGTTTGTGGAAATGCTGCGATGCTGGAGTGGACAGAAGTGGCATGGACGAAGGATTCACCAAAGGGTAGTCACGACCAGACTATTTACGTACCAATCCGGAGTTGTGTGGTGGACGCTCGAATTCACAGTGGTGTTGTGTTTACTTCGGAGGAGTTGTTCTGCGAAGGGAGTGCATAGGAACATGTTTGTCGAACAATGGAAGTCGTGGAGGACTGTCCTAGGAGACATAGGCACCTGGGCCTGCACGCTCCCAGGAGGGACCCTGAGCAGGACGCTCGGAACAATTTTCCATCGGAAGACATGCGCAAGTGTTTTCATTCTCATGTGCTGTTGCTTGCAGCAAAGTGTATTGGAACGTGTTGGTGAAAGGGCCCTCTGGGAGGACTGATCGTCGGAAGCTACAGGTAGGAGGAGTGCCTGTTTACAAGTCCACTGATAGCAGCCCACTGGGAAGCGCCGTGGCAGGCAGGTACTTCAATGGCAGGTGGCAGAAGATGGGATGAACTTCCGGAGGCGCATTAAAAGCCAATTGAACATGCTTTCGTCCGTTGTTAAGTTAGCTACGTTGTTACATCGTTACGTCGTTACGAAAGACAATGTTGTTGTTACGTTTTTCTTCAAGTTTGGACTGTTGCGTTTGTGCTGCGGATGGAAGACGTTGCTGGTGCTTTCGTTGTGTTACATGTTGATTTTTATTGTTAATTTTTTTGTGATTGGAATTTTGTTAGACCAAGAGACTACAATAATTGTTGCTAGGACAAGTCTTGAAACTCTGTAAATTAGGGCTTTTTCTGAATAAATTGTTTTTCGATCCTGAGGTTTTAAACAACTTACAAGATAGTTAGGTAATGCAATGCGTTACAACTGAGGTTGATCTCTCCTTTGCCTAGGTAAATACTTAAGGGAGGGGAGATGTAACGTGCTTACACGTACGGCAATACGCAATTCACGAAGCTTCTATTTCGTGATGCACTTGCCTCAAACAAGGCTGCCTGCCTCCTTCCAACTTACTGCTTACTCAGGAATTGGACAGGTGCCAACAGCCAGGTGGCGACACGGGTCCACTGCAACCAGTTGGAACCGGATATACCTGTTTGCCAGTAGCCTCAGATTAGAGCCCATTGTTCTCCCTCGCGTATAAAACACGAGGCTGAGCGCGGATTCAAGTTAGCTGGTGTTTGTGGTTCGGAAGAACGGTCAGAACCTCTGGAGCCTACAGGTGTTGCAAATCTTGTATGTTGCCAATGTTTACTGGGGCTAATGGCCAATTAAGTCTTTATCTGTTTAATCTGTCATAGGTTAAATTATCTATGCCTTGTTATTTCATTTCCGGTTCCTGCCTCTGGAACCTTCGAGAAAATTCCATTTCCCATAATACCCTTGCTATTTCGCGGTTGTCAGGGGTAACCAAACCGCATAAAAGCAGCGCTCCGACCATGATAAATCAGAAAGCCTTCGGGCCAGCCACCCGGCTGGTCCTCCTCGACCCCTGCTAGGCCCTTTTGGTTAGGGGAATTTCTGGCTACTAAGCCTTTAGTAGGCCTGTTTTTACTGAACCCTTAGTTAGGGTAGCTTCCCTGGTTAGGCCCAAAGTAGGCTCCTTTCTTTCAGTCCCAAACTTAAACCTAGTGTTCTGACCTTAACATCCCCAATCAGTCTAGACCTCTCTCCCACTTAGCTAGCTTTTTTTCGTCATGGTGCCGAAACCCGGGAATGGGTTAGGGGTCCTTTAGATTGGGGATTTGAGTCTGGGTCCTTTAGGTTTACTTTTTGACCTTTTTATGAGTTTTTCTTTTCCCTCGGGAAAAATAAGGTAAAACGTGGGTAAACCTTTTGGTTAAGCTTGGGCCTTATTTTTCAAGTTTTGTCTTTTCATTAGGCTTATTGTACTCGTTAAGCCTAACGTCCTCGGATCTTATCCAAAATTGGTAGAGGCATGCAGAAGGGTCATATGAATCCGTTTTTAGGGTTTAGAACGGTAAGCCTAATTTAAACCTAAAAAAAGACCTAAATTTTTTCGACTCAAAAAAAGAGTTAATTTCAAGTTTCGTTTTTGCCATGGAAGCAATTTTCTCATAGGATGTTTGTAAAAACAATTTCGCTTTATTTTAAGCACGATTGCTCAAAGCAAAAATTCTCTTTGTAGGGTTGTTTATGAAAACAATTCCTTTCAATGTTTGCTCATAAGAAGCAATTTCTTGTCTTCGACGGTTTTTTTCCCCAAAGGGTTTTTTTCCCCCATAATCAACCTAATTCTTTCGGCCGTTTGCAAAATCCCAAACTTAATGAATTTCAATTACATTCAATAGGTCTGTTAGCCATATGCCAGCTTTCTTTTGCCCACTCAGTGGCAAGCATCAGTTACTTCTGTCTTTACTTTTTCATTGGAAGTATTCGATGCACGTTTGGCCCATTCAGTGGCAAATGTTCGTAGTTTTCTTTTGCCCATTCAGTGGCAAGTGTCTGTAGTCTTCTTTTTTACCTATTCAGTGGCGTTGTGTCGCAAGTTGGTCTTGCCTTTAGTAGCAACGTTCAGCAGTATGTCGTTTGTTTTTTGCTTTTGCTCTGGTTATAGAGGATTTGTTCGGGCTCAGGAAGCCATTTCTGCCTGTCTATGGCCATAAAGGTTTTCTTCTCGGCGCATATAAGAGCAATTTCTTGTTGATTCCAAGGGTAGTTTGGCTCGCATGGTTCATATCCATCGGCTACAAACGTAGTTGTAGCCCAATTCCACACCGGTTGGGATTGGGGTTCCAAGTCGCCAGCGTAGGCGTACCAAGTCGTCTCCGGACGCAGCTCCGGACGCTAACTTTCACTTATGTCAGGGTGAAGTTAGAATTATCAATCATGACCTTTGGACATCGGTTCCAGGGTCGCCTTTATGTGTTCTTTAAACCTCCAGTTGTTTAAGAATTACAGTCATCCTTCACGTTCATTAGCGAAAACAAGAAAGTGTTTCTTGTGCTGTTAATACAGATCATTTATTTGTAGCTTTACAGACATCTTTTTCAATAAAGAATCAACAGGGTTAGAGTGTAAAAATATGTACTCTTTCAGTGTTACAAGATTCGCAAGCAGCAGCGTTTCAGCTTCTTGTGGGTTTGGGAATATGTTGCCAATCTTGTATGTTGCCAATGTTTACTGGGGCTAATGGCCAATTAAGTCTTTATCTGTTTAATCTGTCATAGGTTAAATTATCTATGCCTTGTTATTTCATTTCCGGTTCCTGCCTCTGGAACCTTCGAGAAAATTCCATTTCCCATAATACCCTTGCTATTTCACTGTTGTCAGGGGTAACCAAACCGCATAAAAGCAGCGCTCCGACCATGATTTATCAGAAAGCCTTCGGGCCAGCCACCCGGCTGGTCCTCCTCGACCCCTGCTAGGCCCTTCTGGTTAGGGGAATTTCTGGCTACTAAGCCTTTAGTAGGCCTGTTTTTACCGAACCCTTAGTTAGGGTAGCTTCCCTGGTTAGGCCCAAAGTAGGCTCCTTTCTTTCAGTCCCAAACTTAAACCTAGAGTTCTGACCCTAACATCCCCAATCAGTCTAGACCTCTCTCCCACTTTGCTAGCTTTTTTCGTCAACAGGGTCAGTTAGAAGGATAAATTCTGGCTGATGCCTAATATGTGGTACTCTGTGTATAGACCCCTAGCTATACAGTAAGGAATGAATTGGAATTGAGTTCTTCAACTTGAAAACTCTCGCCAATTCCCTGAGTAGTTACAATATAATTTATATCATGGAATGTTCTTGCCTACATTTTCGTAAAATTTGAAAGTAAACCACGCTTCGTTTCTGCTAAGCACTCAGAATGAACAACAATCCGCAGGAATAATGTAGATGTTACCTTCAACTTGCTGAGAGTGAAAACATCTACAGAAATTCTGCAGATTTTATCTTCACCTACCTGAGTGTGATTAACGTGTGCAGAATGTACAAATTTTATCTTCACCAAGCTGAAGGGGGTCAACATCTGCAGAAATCCTGCAGATTTACCTTCACCTAGTTTTAACTGAACAACAGACTGCAGAAATTCTGCATATTTTATCTTCAGCTTGCTGAGAGTGAACAACATCTGCAGAAATTCTGCAGATTTTGTCAGGTGCAGTATCCGAGAAACGAAGGTGGTCACCTACCTGCCCGGACACAGGGTTTGTATGCACCCGACCATAGACTGCCCTGGCATTATTTAAGACAAAGTCTACGATGGTTTGCATTGGCATTACCTTCTAGAGGCTTTCTTGAGGTGAATAACCTGGCAGAGCGAGATTCGGTCTAACGACCTCTAGTATCATACTGAAGTAGGTTTTCGGATTTAAGTTGAGCTTCATTTACAGGTGAACACTAGGTTGAAAATAGGCATATTCTCAATACGTTTAGAGGTATGTGCAATGCGCATCTTTGCAAGGCTCGATGTCGTAGTGAAATGTAACTGTCTATGAAGTAAATGAGATATAGAAGAAAAGTTGATCGTCCGTATGTAGATTTATTATTCTGCAGTTTAAAGGGTCATATAATACGAAACACTTGAGTTGCACCCTTTAATAATTATCATTCTCGATTGTCACCGTTGGTGTCTTTAAAATATTTGGTATGACGTCTAACTTTAGGAATGGGACTTGAGTTTTCCCACAGGATTGGGTCATCGATGACGGTAAAAATTCCGTAGATCTAAGAGATGTAAATCTCTACTCTCGGCTATTCTTTGTCAGTACTTATAGTACAGCACTGCGTTCTGCATTCTTCGTTGTTGATTAAAGATGGCGGACAACGACTCCATTTTATTTTATAACATACCGTAGTTTCTAGAGTTTTGACAAGAGTCCAACTTCATTCAACGGTACATTGGAGTAAAAAAAAGCTTAACATAAAAACCTTCTAACAATCGTGATGACAACTGGAGAGCAACAATGTGTTAGGTGGAGTGCTGTAGAAGTCAGACAGAAATACAGTATTGATAACGATTGCATAGGTGGTTGCAACACAAGTACTTTGTTGAATGTTTAGGTTATTTTCCCTGGCTGAAGATTTGGAGTTTGCTGGACTAAGAAAAGTATGATTCCTTGGCTAAAAGTAGAGGGAATTGGTGCTGACTTAAATAATAAACACATTTGTGACTTTACAGGTAAGTATCTTGTAAGTGTTAAGCATGACCGAAAACTATTCTATGTGGAGAGAGAGCATAAGGTAGCAGTGGTTTGTGCCCACCACAAGAGTGGGTGCAGCCCCTGCAGCCCCACATCTATATGGTGGGTGCAATCCCCTGACAATCCTGCTCCCCCCCTTCCTCAACAAGTATGTGCGAGAGACATCCTGTACAAAAAAAGAAAGGTAAAAATACAGAATGGGCTCAAATCTAAGTTATGCTGCTTAGAAAGCAACAGGTAGTCTAAACTAAAAGAAACGTACGTTAGTTTTGCTTATTGGACGACGACATATTACTAGAGGTAGTCCACAGAGGCGGGATGCCCTGAAGGCGACACAAATGGCGTGGGGCGACGGGAGAACCAGTGGTGGAGTTTGGAGGGAAGTGGTACGAGGGGTTTGGGCTCATCGTGGAAGACGAGTGGATATAACTTGACCGTTACAGGGGAATATCCGATGTAAAGAAGTGCCCGTTCCCGATGAGGTGGAGCTAGAGTGCATAGAGGGATGGCGAGCAATTGGAGTGGAAGAATGATGGTACGAATCCACGGAAATACCGAAAAATCTGGAATTATCGTATGGGTGGGGGAAGGTGGAGGGAAAGGAGATCACTGGGTGACCACGGTCATGACAAGAGGAGTTTCCTAAGATGGGGGACGACGATGAATCACAAGGGGCAGGGTGGGGTGGGAGTGAAATAGGTAGTGGCATCAACATATTCCTCAAACTTGGTGGATACCACAAGACAGTGGTTGGAAGGGTCGAAAAGCTTAAAAGCCCGTCGGTTAATGTAATACACCACGTAGCTCATGGGTGTTGCGGTGAGACTCAGTGAGGGTAGGTGGAGGGGAAGGAGATCGCTGGGTTACCACGGTCATGACAAGTTTAGTTTCCAAAAATGTGGGACGATGATGAATCACAAGGGGTGGGGGTGGGGGGGGGGTGAAATAAGTAGTTGCATCAACATCTTCCACAAACGTGACTAAAGAAACGTTTAGTTCCCACGTCGACCACTATGATCAGTATTTTATTGCCATACAGAGCCTCTTTCCGGCTAATGTAACACGCTTCTCGCTCGAACAAACCATACGGGGGATTAAAGGTCTGTTTTGTATCATGGGATGAATTCCACAACGCATTTTAGTCCTAAGGCGAACATCACAACGAGGCGGAGATTTGCCTATTTGTTTGGGAGTCACTAATGTCCCCTTAAGCATCATACGATGTAGTCAATCATACGATACATGCCCCATGCGACGATGAAGGATTTCTACATCGAGGATGTCATCGGAAAAGTGTGTCCGAGGGACCAGGGGGGATCATTTCGCCAAATTGAAAGCATATAGGACCGGGTAATAACCCTTAGATGGTACAGGTTGGTTAGCCAGTAAATTTACATAAATTCTCCTAGTCTGAGGGGTCTGTTTATTATTGTGGTGGAATAACACATAAGGGGGCTTGTATCACATCTATCTGGTCATCTGGGACATTTGTGGGTTCCAGTTTTTTGAAATTCTCCCTCTTTTGTGGGTTCGGGGGTTATGATCTCTAATGACTTGGCTGAATTAATTCTGAACTGGTGTAGGTTCATCCATAATACTATTGGGGAGTTATTTTGTTGGCTCAGCCTCTAAATCATATGTACTTAGTGGTTTAAGGGATTAAATGGAGTGAGAGTTGGATTTAGGATGTGATTTGTTAAAACATTGGTTAAAATTCTAGGCTTAATATTATGCTCATCCAGTATTTATTTGGGGACAGTAACTTCGTGAGCGAAAGGTTCTTCAACTCGTTGGGCATGTGGAAAACCAAACACAATGTTTGTTGTTTTCCTGGAGTTGTGCTTCCTTGATCGCTCAAAATACTATTTCACCATTTACAACATACATGGCATCAATTTTCAAAGGGACATTAAACAAATGTTGGTTTCTTTCACCAAACATGGTGAGATTGTGGGGGCAGTTCTTTTCTCTCACATAAACACCTTTATCCCTTAAATTCGAGTTTAAACTTCCATTTAACATTCCTGGGGCTAATAATAAGTTTATGGATGCAGTCGACAACTCGACCACGTTGCGCAAAATTGTGGAGTATTTTAACGGTTTGTCATTGCGATCGTAACCTGTGACCTTCAGATCGCCAATTAATATCCCATAGGCACAAATGCCATCGGAAGCCAATTGTATCTTAACTCTTGGACATTTTGTCCCTTTCTATAGATTTATAACAATGTTTTGTTATGGTGACCATTGATCCAGAATCGTGAGTGTAAACCTCACGGTTCGGATGAACTGTCACACAATCTGAACTTAATTCTAAAAGGTTCGATACAACCTACTGGTCTCCTTCATTTCTGACGCGATTTTGGTTAAGGCAATTTGGTTTGGTCGGACCTACTGGCAAGCCAAACGCCTGATGGTCTTGGCATAAGAAGCAACCTTTGCAGGGCTAATCGTTGGCATTTGTAATTGTTGTTCACTTGAAGATTGTGGTTGTTCGATCCATATTAGGTCATGCACTCTGGGCATATTGTCTTTGACATTGGGATCCCTCAAAGTTCGTGGGCACTGGAAATTGAAGTTGGTTCCATTTTCTTCTTGTGTGCACGTGCTGCACGTGCCACATGCGTAGGAAAAATGTTCCCACCCGTAGCATTTCAAGCAATGGGTCCCCTGGGGGAGCTGTGAGGGGTCAATGACGTCGTAGTCACGAAATTTGTGTAAAGCACTTTTATAGAAGATACATGGCATTGGTCTTCTGCATTGTGACCCACGTCGAAATTGCGATCTGCTTCGCTGTTGAGTGTTGAATTTGCTGCTGCTCAGCTCGGTAACTTTCCTCTTCTGGTTGGCATGCATTATTATAGAAGTATCGGGTTTGTTGCATAAATTCTGGGTCTTGACGAGAAGAATTGGTAGAGGTTAAGGTGGTAGGAAAAGTCCATTATGTCCTCGGCGGCGATATTCATTCAATAGTTCCAGGTTTTGTTATAGATAGGTTTGGGCCTGTGCAATCACAGCTGGTATAGGGATGGTATAGTGTTTCCACACTCGTGTACGTATGGCAATCTAGCAATTTAGTTTGTAATAGCTGAAATGTTTATGCTCGGCCAGATCTTAAGAGTATTCCCTTGTGACAGTAAGTGTTGGCGGTTGAATACCTCTCAGGGCCCAAATACACGCTTCTTTCTCGGTAAGTGGGTTGTTGGTCACCGTAATTTCTCCCATTAGAGATCTTACCCCCTTGATATAGGCAGCTATGCTATCCATACGACTAACCTTGATGAACAAAAGTTCTCCCAGCTTTTTCAAATGGGTTTACTCGAGCGTAATCTTGAATGAGTTTGTCCCAAAGCTGCTTAGCACATTTGTCGCCTTGAACATGAATAATTAAGTTGGGTTCTATGGTCTTCATTAGCATGAGCTTACATTCTGCATTTTTTTTGCTGCCAATCTCTTCTTTCTTGTGGCGTGGCTACTACTGGGTTGGGCGGTAAATTGCCCAAAGCATCAGGGATCCACTGTTTCTCTTCTGCAAGGCAGTGAAAAAGAGCCTTCCAAACTTTAAAGGTATCGAAACCGTGTAGTATGGGCGCCCCACAATGTTGGACAATTTCAAACAAGGAACAGAGTGAATACCCCAACACTCCAGCACTACAAGGGTACACCAATACTAAACGGTTTCGATACCTTTAAAGTGTGGATGGCTCTTTTTCACTGCCTTGCAGAAGAGAAACAGTGGACCATTCTGGTAAAAGAAAAAAGGTCTTCTATTCGCATGATCTGCTAATATATTAATTTGTTATTTTTGGTTTTGTGTTGAGTTTGAAATCTTAGGCTTTAGGATTCGTTTTGTATCTCTTTAAGGAGGCTTTATTATTTTTCGTGGTTTACTGCTAATGGTTTTCTTTGCAATGCTACGATTTGGTGCCTCCCAGTCTATGCTACCATTCTGTCAGGTGTAGTACATGAAAACCAAAGCGGTCATCTACTACGAGCGGCACCTACTTTGGACTCAGGGTTTGTATGCATCCAACTGTAGACTACCCTGGCGTAATTTAAGACAAAGTCTATGATGGTTTGTGTTGGCATTACCATCTAGAGGCTTTCTTGATGTGGGTAACCTGGTAGAGTGTGGTTCGGTCTCACGCCCTCTAGTATCATACTGAAGGAGGTGTTTGGATTTAAGTTGAGCTTGGTTTATGGGTGACACCGAGGTTGAACACAGGAGTATTCTAAATACATTTTGAGGTATACGGATCTTTGCAAGGCTCGATGTCGTTGCGAAATATGCCTACGTCTATGTAGTAAATGAGATGTACAGAAAAAAAGTTGGTCGTCCATATCGAGTATTTTATTCTGAAGTTTAAAGGGTTATATCATAGGAATCACTTGACCTGTGTCACATCCGTTAAGAATTGTCACTCTCGATTGTCATCCTTGGTGTCTATAAAATATTTCGTGTGACGTCTATCCTTAGGAATGGAACTTGAGTTTTCCCACAGCCATGGATCACGGGTGACGGTAAAAATTCCGTAGATCTAAGAGAAATTAATCTCGACTCTCGGCTATTCTTGTTGCCTGTGGAGTAATTCCAAAACTTCGTTGTTGGTTAAAAATGGCGGACAACGACTCTATTTTGTTTGTACAGCGTACCGTAGTTTCTGGAGCTTTGACAGAGTCCAACTTCACTCATCGGTAACTTGGAGTAAAAAAAATAAACAAAATCCTTCTAACAATCGTGTTGACAACTGGAGCAGTGACAGTGTCTTAAGTAGAGTGCTATAGAGGCCAGATAGAAATACATTATTGATAGCGATTGTAGAGTTGGTGTTGTTTTGAACAGAAAGAACCTTCGTGCTTCACAACAATAGAGTAACTCTTATTGTAACAATGGTTTCTTACATTAGGTGCAACACCAGTACTTTGTTGAATGGTTAGGTTTTTACCCCGGCTGAGGATTTGGGTTTGCCCGACTAACAAAAGCATGATTCCTAGGCTAAAAGTATTAGGAATTGGTGCTGACTTAAATAATAAATATATTTGTGACTTTGCAGGTAAGTATCTTATCTATCCCAATACAAATCTTGTTAAGGATTCCCGCCAAGCTTTTCAGCTGTGGGAAGTCGTGATATCAAATGCCAAGCTCTTACGCCAAGCTAATTCCACCGAGTAATAGTTAGAAGGTTAAATTAAATATATGAAAATTGCTTACTGCGCAATTTTCAATTATTCCATTTCACATTTGAACTTTTAGTCGGTGGGATTAGCTTGGCGAAAGTGCTTGGCATTTGCTATCACGACTTCACACGGCCGAATAGCTTGGCGGGAATCCTTAACAAGTTTTGTTTTTGGGTAGATATCAGACATTTTTGGTCCAAACTGCTGAAATCCATTTTTTCTTGGTAATTATGAGATGGAAACTACCAATCTAGTTTTCTGGTCCATTTCTTTTTTTTTTGTGTGTTTTTTGTTGACTTTCGTTAGATTTTGAGGCTGGCAGTTATCTTTTTCATATGACTAGCATTTCTTATTGGTACTGCAAATGCACACATTTATTTATGTTCAGTTTAACATTGTTGCATAAATTCGGTAGTTTAGAGGTCCGTTACCCCTGAACCACTTGACCAATTAGAAGAAGCCATATGAAAAGGGCAAATCTCCAGAGCAATATCTGTAGAAAGCTAAGAACCAACTTTATTCACAAGCTTTATTCACCGTATGGAAGAATTTATTTTCGTGATAAACAAAAAAGTGTTACAAGTATCCAGTAGCAGTAATTAGGCACATATCAATGTTATTCACGTCGTTTTTTTCAACAAGAAAACGTTAAGCTGTGTCTCTAACAGTAACTTATATGTTGCTAGGCGACCAAAGTCTCCCGATCAAACAAGTTTCAGCATTTTCTGTCGCATTGTTATTTATCCTCAGATGGCTGAAAACAACCACACTGCTTTAGCTGTAAAGACAACGTGTCTAGTGGTCGCCATGCTCATATATATATTTTATCTGGTTGTTATCATTTATCTTGGCGGACGACACACTGGCGTGTGTCTTGATAACTGTTTAGCATGACCGAGAATTATTCTATGTGGAGAGTGAGCATAAGTGTGGCAGTAGTTTGTGCCCTCCACAAGAGTAGATGCAACCCCTGCAGGCCCACATCCCTGTGTTGGGTGCAATCCCCCAAAAGATTTAATAATAATAATAATAATAATAATAATAATAATAATAATAATAATATAATACGGATGTTTAACCACAGAAAAAAAGAGGGTGGGAGCACAGAAGGGCAATTTTTTGTTACTAACACTGGTCCCATGTTAAAAGTAGGATATTAGGATAAGTGGCGCTTTAGAAAATTTTTTAACGGTAGATTGTAGAGTTGGTTTTTGAAGACAGCAACCGAACAGGCGGAAACAAGCCCCTCAGGCAGGGAGTTCCACACTGGCACTACCCGACAAGCAAAAAAGTGTTTATGAGTAGTATGATAGTGTGGGATTCGCACAGAGAGACAGAGAGGACAGACAAGATGGCCGCCCACATGTAAACCGGAAGTGCCGCCATTTTGGAAGATTACCATCAATTTGGTAGGTCATGACGTCACGTCCTGTCGGAAGTGGAACCGGAAATGTCTCCATATTGAAGAGTGGAACCGGAAATGCCACCATTTCCCTAAGATGGTCCTGTTTCAATTTTAATTTCCGAAATTTTTTTAAAATGCCCATAACTCAGAATCCGTTAGGTCTAGAGCCCACCCAAAATAACCACACTGATGGCCTACCCAAAATAGCAGTTTTCCCACGCCAATAACTCGAGAACCGTCGGTCCTAGAGTGAAACCATTCGGGATTTACCATCCCCGGACCGTGCCCTACATGTGGCCACCCTGGAAATCGGGTACCTCGAATTTTGGCAAGTTCGCCCACCCCGATAACTCGAAAACCGTTGGTCCTAGAGCGGAACAGCCCGGGATTTGGCTACCCACCACCCAAAAGGAATTGGTTGGAGGGCCCAATCTCTATTAACGAACTGTACGTGGCTTTCTTACCGTACGAGCGGTAAAAATGGAAGGGTTTAAAAACCCGAACGTTTCCTTCTTACAGTTCATAGTGCGCGCATAGGACCGAGATGTAGCCAAGAGGTTGATTTATAAACATTACTAATGCCAATATTACGGACGCACTCATTCATATATACACTCATGCACTTATATGGGTTCGGGTAACAGTGCATCCACGTTTCTGCCTTGGTTGGACCTGCCAGAGACCGAAGTCTCCGATGGCATAATCGACCACACCGTGTAGATAAGGGGGGATTAGGACTGCTTCTCCTTCTCCGCCGCACGTTTGGCTCGGTTGGCAGCCGCATCCTGCTTTCACCTGTCCATCTTCCTCTCTTCGCACATGGAGGCGTACCTCTCCCGCACGGCAGCCACTTTTCTCAACATGTCGGCCTCTCTTCTCCTCTCCCTCTCGTCCAACTTGGTCATCTACTCCACTTCTCGGCAGTACGGTACGCCCTCGATTCTGGCATCCTCTCCCTTGCTATCCAGCGCTTCCCCTTCGCGATCTCGCTTCTAAACTTCCTTCGGATCGCTTTCCAGGTCCACGTCGGAGTCGAATCCTCGTCCTCTTTATCCCTGCTTCCGGTATCGGAAGTCCGGAAGTGGCTGTGGTGTAGGTGTGCACCCCGTCTTCCAGGACGAACCGTGTGTCGTCGTAAGCTGAAAGCAAGGACTTGGTGACAACGTTGGTGGTGACTATACGCTTTCGGCTACGAAGGGTTGTCCATGTCCCCTTGTCGACGGTGTGCTGTTCGAGGCAACGTTTGTAGTCCTCGTGTCTAAGATGTTTCTTGACAAAGGTCCTATCCACACAATTTGCTGCCTGCTTCTCCTAGTCTGCGGTGATGTACGAGTACATCTTAGGCCTGAGGCCTACGAACTCCTTCACCGGTACCCCACTCAGCTCGTCCTTGAACTTGCCGAGGACTTGCTTGTTCTCGGCGCTGAAGAGGGGATGGGTGGGATCGTAGTTTGACGTGTCGAACCATTCGCTCCAATCCTTGGCCATGTACACGTAGACGTCTTTCATCTCGATGGAGTAAAACAGGCTGACCGTGTCCGTGAAGAGCAACGACGCATTGTCTCCGTACTTGGGTTTGATGAACCCGTAGTGGAACTGGTACATCAATAGCTTCGAAAGCTCCAGGAAGGTGAAACCAGAATATATGGGGAGGTCACAGTCGATCGTCCTGGCCTTCCAGTAGTACGGAGATGAGGTTGTCGTTAAGAATTTGAAGGCGTTGGCGTGAGGAAGTGAGGTGTACTTCACCGACTTTTCCACTTTGCTGGCTAGTTTCACGGACACCCTGTTCTGCTTTTGCTCCATCATCTTTCCAAAAATGCTGTTGTTCGCTAATTTGAACAGGTTCTTCTCGAAATCATTCTATGCAGTCTGTCTTCGTGCGGTGTTACCCTTGATGTAGGGTTTTAGCCAGGCGCCTGCTTGAAACTGAGGAAGCAAAAGGATGCGGAGGAGAACCAAGCCTTGTTGCAGGTAGTACTTGACATTTCGGTAGTGCACGACATATTCTGCTTGTTGAAGAAGTTGGAGGCTAGCTTGATGGTAGAGTTGACGACGTGTCCGATTTCCTCGGCTACCCTCTCGGAGAACGGCGAAACCATGGAAGGGTTGATCTTCAACGATTCTGAAGGTAGTAGTTGTGGGCGTCGTGTAATCCGGGAGGGTAGTAGAAGTCCACTTCCAAGATGTAGCTAGTCGCCGTCGTCAGATACCGAGCAGACGTTGAAGGCTCGAACCTCCCGTTTGGTGAGCCACCTGAAGTTCCCATACGGTAACTTCTGGATCATGGCCCACCCGTACAGGTTTTTGACGTCCAGGTAAATGAGGAAGGAGATGGGATGCTCCGGGTTGAAGGTCTTGGGGAAATAGCGGTTGTCAGCTGCGGCATAGCGACGAGGGATGTACGAAAGTACGCCCCTGATACTGGAAGTTATGAAATTATGCTTCATGGCGTGGGTGAAGAGGTCGAGTTTCGCTTTTGTTTGCCGGAGTGCCG
Organism: Lithobius niger; assembly: GCA_023313725.1. Lineage (NCBI taxonomy): Eukaryota > Metazoa > Arthropoda > Chilopoda > Lithobiomorpha > Lithobiidae > Lithobius > Lithobius niger. The sequence continues at coordinate 6,847 of JAHWFP010231619.1, read as the reverse complement.
CACTCCAACTGAAACCGGGTGTGGATAGGTAGAAGCAGGGGTCAAGACGAAAAGTCCGGAGGCAGAGAGACCGGAAGTTTTCGAAGACATCGGCGAGGAGGCAGATCTTCGTGAGTTGGTATACGGCATGGTAGGAGGCCAAGAGCTTGATGGCCAAAATGGAGCCAAGAGCGTCGTCAGACAGAGTTGAAATTTACAGGAAATTAGGCTGGTCCGTGGAACGATTCGACGCTCCAACAGTCCGGCGATGGCGGGTTTGGCGCAGGACATGAGGCGTACGGGATTGTGGAAGAGAGTGGCATAGCCGTCGTCACGTGCGAAGTCCTTGTAGCACCGGAAGCGACCCTCGAAAGCGTTTTCACAGGTAGGAGGCTCAGCACGGAGCAGTCCATGCACCCGGTCTCCTTGCAGATGGAACGGTGCAGGGCGCAGCGGAAATCATCTGATGGGTCTCCATGTTGACGACATCTGGGAAGATGGTCGATGAGATCCCGCTGGGAGAAGAACTCTTAGCCGCAAAACGCAGACATTTTCGAATCTAGAAACAAGGATTGTAAACTAAATGTACACTCTTCCCATTTATATGTGAAAAAATTTTTTTACAAGTTTTAAGAATGGATTGAATGAACTTACAAACACGGCAGAGATATTCTCTCTATGTAAATTGGAAAGCGAGAGGCGGCGTGGCGATGCTGTCTCGACGAAATCTAAACTGGAAAGAGAGCGTGCGGAAAAAGGTCTTAGCTTTATACTGAATCAACCGGAAATTGCACCACAACCGGAAATGACGTGATCAAATACAATATTCTAGAACGTTCCAGCATCCATTACATTACTGTTGATGTAGTACGTCATTACCGGTTGTGACTCATCCCAGCAAGTCCAGGTTATCGACCCAACTATTGAACTTATCATCGTAACTCCACCACTTAACTAGGCAACCGGTCTTTCCCCCCGTCTTTAACACCTTCTCCACCAGAAACAGGTCCGGTACCCTCGTCTTTTGCAACTCCTGCCCGTAGAACTAGCCCTCGATCCCCTCCCCACAAGGTGTACCTGACGGGACTCGTGTTCCGCACTTTGTCCACCGCGTATACCTCGTTCGTCCAGTTCTGTAGGTAACCCTTATCAAACGTGCCTTTGGTGCTGGATATTCTCACCTCGTCCCCGACTTTAAACTTGGGTTTACCCATGGAACGATTCGACGCTCAAACGGTCAGTGGAAAAATAATACCCGCAACCACGTCTTTCGGCTAGCCCCGATCGTCCTGTGCACGGATCCGTTGTACCGGCGTAGAAGTTGGGCAATCAGGTCGAGCCACTGGTAGCTGCCTCTGCGGGTGAACTCGCACCACATAGCCGTCTTGAGGGTCTGGCTGAAGCATTCGACCACTCTAGCCTTGGTCTCGGAAAAGGAGCGTTAGTGGTTGATACCGTACCGTTTCCTCAGGGCTGCGAATCGGGAGTTGAAGAATTATTTCTCCTCGTCTGACTGCAGCTATCTGGGCCTGGATGAAACCAGCATCTTCTTGAAGGCGGTCGCAACATCTCCCATTCTCTTGGATTTGACGGGTTCCGCCCAGGCGAACTTACTATATACGCCTATCTGCGTGAGCAGGTACTTGTGTCCCCGTTAACGCCCGAGTACGGGATCATTTGCCACAAGTCATCGACGCCAAGGGCATTCGTTTTACGCCTCGGGTATCGATGCCTAGCCGGTTTGTGCAGTTCTTCGACTAACGCGCCCATTCCGATCCTTTATTCATATATATTTTTTATCGTATTTGCCTATCCCCAACTTGACCTTAACCTTCATCGCACCGACAACACCCACAGCGGCCTCCCGCTCACCCCCCCCCCCCCCGCCCGTGTTCAACAGCAATATACTCTAAGCTTCGGTAGCCAGCTCTTCGTCGGCTCGGTGTTGATCTTCCAGATCAGAGCTGGCGGCGTAGGCTAGGTCATGCCGTTTACAAGCTTCGTCTAGAGCGTTTATGCTGACGTCTTCCCTGGCCAGTCTCTTACTCTGTTTCGTACCAGGCCCGTAGTACCTGTACCTGGGGATGTGGAGTTCTACCGATAGTTTGTCGATGATCTTGTTAAACAGACCCGAACCTTTCTTGCCACGCTTCCAACCCTTCTGGAACCGGGCTTTCATGGTCCCACAGTCCGCGCATTTGCCTTTCAACAAGAGGCGTTACGAGGTTGGAGTCGAGGGTGTCGGTGTCCCGTTTGCACTTGAAGCAGTACATGTTTAAAATGCGTTTCAGGCCTTTATTAAACTAAATAATGAAACTCATCAATTACGACAACCTCGGCAAAACTGTCGGGAAGATCAAGACATCTCAGAATAAGCTCAGATTCCCCAATTCGCTGCGGTGTATCGTCTGCGGTCCGGCCAGGTGCAGGAAGATGAAAACTCGTCCTCAACCTCCTCTGTAACGAAAGCTGGTTAGAATACGACAGACTCAACGTGTGCTCCAAGGCCCTGTTTCAGGCTAAGTATGAGAGGCTGAGGTGGACCTTCAACGAGACCTGCCCGGAAGTCGCGGTGTACCGTACCCTTGGAGCTTCTAGACCCCAAGAAAACCGTTTTCCTCTTCGATGACTGCATGATCGAGAAACAGGACAGGATGGTGAGGTACTTCACCTACGGTCAGCACGCCAACGTGGACCTCTTTTACCTGTGCCAGACATACAGCAGGATACCAAAGAGGGTGGTCCGAGACAACGAGAACGTCCTGATTCTCTTCAGGCAAGACAATGCCAATCTCAGCACGTCTACAACAACCACGTCGGGTGTAACATGAGCTTCGAGGAATATAAGCGGACTTGCAGGGAGTGTTAGAACTCCAACCCACACAGATTTCTAACGATCGACAAGACCAAACCCTTGAGAGAAGGGAGGTACAGACACATGTTGGATTGAGTCTGTTACTCGATGTTGACGTCAATGTTGACGAGAACGTGAGTTTTTGGGTTGACGAGAATGTAAATTCCTCGACGCGAAACTCGAAAGGGCCACCGAGTCGGAACACCTGACGAAGATTTTCAAACCGATAGCGGACCCCCATCCGAGAGCAGACCAAACTCCGAGCGATAGACAGCAAGCAGGCGGACGCTCAACGTCAGCTCCAGATCAAAGAACTGATGGCTATCAAAGCCGGGCAACAGAAACAATACATACAGCAAGGGAAAAAACTTCGGAACATTCAGAGGGCCTTGGATTTCGCGACCGGCACCGGCTATAAAAGGGAGGAAGATGGAGGAGATACAGAAGACGCGGTATCTGAGCTGGCTTTTAATGCTGAGGCGATGAGACGGTTATCCAGCTCTATGGGAGCACTAACCCCCGCCTCGCTCAAGGAAACTGAAGCCATGACTCCGAGCGCCCGAATGCGATACTTGGAGGAAGAGACTTCTTTACTCGACACCATTCTCGTACATCCGTATCATCAGCAACCCCAATGCTCTGAAATGCAAGATGCATATCACGGACAAACAATACAAGGTTTATTTCTCCGCTGACGACACGACAACTGTGGGGAAGTTATTCGGATTCGAACACGAAGTGTACATGTTGGGTGGTACCAACATCATGCAGAACACGGCCAACGTCCTCAGTGTCAATTCCGTCTTAGTATACTGCGATCTGGTAGGCAATTCTTACGTGAATGGATCGAGGCAACCGACCCTATACATATTCTTTCTGAACTGCGCGCCGGGATACAAGATAGCGCAATCCCCTCACAACTTGATCTATTTACACGTAACCAGCAACGCCATTCATTCGATCAGAATATGGCTGACTGATCAGGACGATCGTCTGTTTAATTTTAGAGGAGAGACCGTGACCGTGAGACTGCATTTGAGGAAGCGGTAGATGGAATTTTTTTGGCGTATAAAAGGGTATCCGTTAAATGTTGGACTTCAAACCCAACAAAACATCCCCCACACAACAACCCCCCGCAACCTACCGAATCCCGAGCTTAACGTCGGTAAGTCGTGACTCCATCAAACATAGCCTATCCTGAGAGCTTCATCTCCAACGTGAAATGGAGACCGTAGAAGGATACTTAAACGTCGAGGAGCCTTGTACCCTGGACGAGTACGTGGTGGAGTATAGTTATCACAACTACACCCCGCTAGTCGGGACGAACTTGAACAGCGTGAACTTGGAACTTAGAACAGTGGTTCAGAACCAGGATCTCTTCACCCATCCCCACCGCAGTTACCTGTACGTGAAGAGTGCCCTGGTAAAAGCGAGTGACGGATCAGGTTACGTGGCCACCGACAAGGTAGCCCTCGTGAACAATGCAATAGCCTGCCTGTCTCGAACATCAAGTACCAGATAGGGGACAAGACCATGGACGAGATCAATCACCCAGGATTCGCCAGCACCATTAAGGAAGTCGTTTCCTATGGCCCGCAAGACCAAGCCCACGTAGCGAATAGGGGATGGTTCCTGGACGGCGCCAGCGCCAGTACGGCCGACGATGGAACGAATACCGTCTTCAAACACAAGAGATACATCCTTCTAAGCGCCCCCTTCCCGAAAGGATCTTTCGCTTATACCATCTCCCTCTCCCATCTCCTGAAATTCTCCGAAGATTACACGAAAGCGATTTACGGGGTTCAGCAAACGTTGATCCTAATGCGGGCTGCGGACACGAATGCCATCTTCCGAGACACCGGAGTAGCCCCGGGAAAGATAGTTCTGGAGCAAGTGTCCCGGCGTTTTCCCCATGCAACCCCTTTGGGCGTGCAGAAGAAAGGCTATACGGACTCGTGAATGCCGGAATCACCGTACCCATGGTTTTCAGACACTGGTATTTGGACATGCTCAATTTGTCCATCACTACTAGCTGTACTTAGAGATTGATCATGACGAATTCTACCGAGAAGCCGAGATACGTAATAATCGGGTTCCAGACTGCGAGGGAAATGGATCAGTAGAAAAATCCGGCCGCCTTCTACTACTGCAGTCTCACAGACGCGCACGTGACTCTGAACTAGGAGCGATATCCCTGTATCGACATGAATGCGGATATTTCCAGCAGGAACATCTCAAACGTGTATCAATACTTGCTCAACTTTAGGAAGCAGTATTACGGGGAGCCGATAACGGGCCCGGCTTTCGATGTTTCGACTTTCGGTAAGATCTTACCCCTCATCTGCATAGACTGCTCGAAACAGAACGAGAGGCTTAAATCGAGCGTGATCGACGTGACTCTGAGGTTTATATTTGGAGTTCAAGTACCGGGCAGCACTCGATGCTCTGCTTTGGTTATCAGCAACCAGCTCATGACCCTCAAGTTCGACAAGAGCAAAGTTGAAGTCGTGACCTGAGGTGGGGTCGTGAGGTGATGTATTCCCCAATCTCCCTCCAGTTGTCAGTTTCCCAAAATGGGGAATGCTTTGATGACTCAAGGCCGGAAAAACACCGAGCGTTCTTCTGTTCAACTCCCAGTTGAAGCGGAAGACCAACGTATCTCTACCGGTCACCAAAATGCAGCAGTCGTGAATTCGAAAGGCTTGAGCTACGGGCCGGGGGATTGAATCTGAAATTTTCGCGTACACAAGTGCGGAAAGGTAGCTTTCTTCCCCTGCTCCTCCCAATCCTCGCCGCCCTCGGAGCAGTACGAGGCGGAGCAGCAGGAATAGCCAAGGCCGTCAATGACTCCAAGGCCAACTCGAGACAGCTCGAAGAAATAAAGCGGCACAATGCCAAGATGGAAGCCCTAGCCGCTTCGAAAACAGGCGGGGGCTGGGAAGGAAAAAAGGTCCTGCGGTGTAGTCGAGGATTTTATCTGAAGCCAGGGTTCCCATGAACAGGGCTTTAACGAACTTGGACCTCGCCGGATATGCTAAAATGTTGGGGATCCACACGTTCAGAAGAGTTTATTCGAAAGACCTTCTCCCCGCGTGTCCCAGAGCGTGCGAATGTGTTATACTGAACTTGCAGGACTCGAGAGACGGGGATGGAACTCACTGAGCCGCATATTACCTAAAGGGGGGTTCGTGCCCCTTGTACTTCGATTCGTTCGGGTTAAAACCACCCGCAGAACTTTACAGTTAACTCGGAAACAGGAAAATCGTCTGAAACCCGAGGAGGATACAAGGTATTGTGCGGGCAATATTGCCTGGTCGTACTGTATTATTTTAATGAAAAGTACCCTAATCTGTTCTAGGTGGCGGAGCGGCCTGGTACCCGATGATACGAGGGGGAAGCCAGTAGCAGTGAAATGAACTTCGCGGTAGCCCGACTGACGGGGAGACCGGAATCTCGAGCCGTTCTGGGCTAGGACCAATGGTTCCCGAGTTATCGGGGTGGGCCAACTTGTGAAAAATGACTGCACCTGACTTTCAACGAGGCCCACACGTAGGGCAAAGCTGGGGAAAGCCAAATCCCGAATGGTTTCGTTCTAGGACCGATGGTTCCCGAGTTATTGGGGTGGGTGAACTAGCAAAAATTTGAGTAACCGATTTCCGAGGAGGCCCACACGTAGGGCACAGACCAGGGATGCTAAATCCCGAACAGTTTTGCTCTAGAACCGACGGTTCCCGAGTTATCAGGTTGGGCCAACGTGCTGCCCTTCGCATGCATCAACGCCCTACACCCTTTCGTCATTAGAAAACTTCATCATCATGCCCTGTTCGATGACTAGGGACGTTCTGGTCGTTCATTTCCTCTCATCGTTTCGTCGAGTGAACCTCACACCTTTCGTACCAAACCGTTTCCGCACCACTTGCTCCTTTTGATACCAGATCTGCTCCCCGGCCTTTCTCATCCAGCAGCAACTGCTTCAAATCCTAGTAAGGCTCACTTTTTGCTAAAAAAAAAAAA
>JAHWFP010231618.1:10057-26180 GCA_023313725.1 Lithobius niger | reverse complement strand
GTAGAACAGACTATAGACAGGCGACAAAAACACGAAGTACATCCCCCTTTTTTTTTTTAGGTGGCCATGTAAAACCCAGTATCTCTTGATGCTGTTCTGGCCATGTAGGAACTTTTCTGTTTTTCTCGTACTGTTGCAAATAGCTGATTTTTTTGGTAGTGGTCTGCATTTCCTTGTTTTAGTTTCAGCCACTTATTAACAAAAGGGGAAATATTCGAATTAACGTCCTTTTCAACAGTTAAGGTTATCTCGGGATGGAGAGGGGAAAAAAGTTCACTTTAAAGTTTTGATTAGTTTGGTATAATGGTACAGTCAGTTCCCTTCCATAAACTTAATTAAATTAAGGTTGCACACTTTAGCCGAACAATTAGTTAGTAGCAGTCCGTAATTATTATTCACCATGTTATAAGGCCACTAGAATGCACATTTTATCAGTGCACTTAAAAAAAACCGGTTGAAATAAGGTGTATTTATAAAACTCGACAAAGCAATTCCACCAAAGAATGTGATTGATGCCTATTCACGCTGAAACCCATTTTTTTCTGGGATGTAGTGGATTCATTCCACGCGGCACTAAACCTGCATATAGAAAATTGAGTTGGTTAAAAAAAGCTAGTAATTAAACATATGCAAGTCTATGTGTTTTATCTAGAAATGTACAGCTTTTTATAATTATTAATAGAAATATTACTTACTAATGTACGCCTTATTAGAATTATAAGCTTGAATGGCAACAAGTGAATTTTTTTTGTAGCCGTCCCCGTGTATGCGTTCCAAGCTTTTGCAAGTGTTTACAATGGTAAATACAATCGCTTCTAAATTCCAGACCACCTTACAAAATTTTTGTTTTGGTTTGTGGCATCTGATTGGACCCAAGAAGACAACAAAAACACAGCGCATCCCTTTGAAGCTCTTTCAGGTGGCCATGTATCTCTTGATGATGTTCTGGCCACGTTGGAACTCAAAACATGCCGTGGTGGGGATGGGGCGGAAAAGACCGATGGAGCTGCTCACATTTTTATTCAATTCCTGTTGATACAAATTAAATGACTTGGAAAAATACTGCAAGTTCTACTTCAATGGGGCATATTCTTAGATAGGCATGTAGGGAAGACAAACAACGATTACGACGACAGCGACGGAGCTCAAGCAGGGATGAATGGATTGGTTCGGCTTAACGATGTAATTTGGAGCTTATGAATATGAATACCTTCCCATGTATTGTGATTTGTTGCGCGTAACATGGGTAAAGACGTGCGAGCCGCCCGAGGATCTTGTCAGTTAATGTGTTTTCCAATAATGTTTGCCGCTTGTCGTTTCCTTTGGTGTAAATTTTGTAGCCTTTTGATGGTACGAGCCTTTGAACTTGGCGGAAATAATGGTGGGAGTTTTGTAAAGCAGCCAACAGTAATGCACCGTCGACACTTTGGTTCCCCCATTGATTTCAGTTTTCTTGAAATTTCTGTCCAGCAACGCCTTTGCGAGACCAACCATGATCAGGTGGGATCAGGTAAAGAACAACGTGCAAGACTTTGTGAATACAACTAATGTGTGTCTAAAGGCCTAAAAAAGCGCTAACAATGTCTGAAAAGGGTAAAAAAGATGTAAAAAGAAAGGTAAAAAAAGAAATCTCCAGTAAAAATGTCCTCTAAAACTTATGTGGCCTTTTGTTAAAAGTTGCCCCTGCCCTTTCGGTGGGTCTATTCCGGCTACTGGGCACCACTACTGTTGTGAATAAACTTTTTTGCTTTTATTTCGGGGTGGTCGCGATGGGCAGTTTGCTTTCACTGATTGAGTGTAAAGGGAAAAGAATTCGTGAAAACAAGCCGCCATTTTGTTAAGGAACTCTTTCCTTAACAAAATCTGAGTCAGTAAGTTGATCTGAGTCAATAAGTTGTAATTGCTTGAGTCATGGCATCCAGAAAAATGGACAGCTATGAAAAACGGGCGAAAAAGTAAATCCCAAGGAGCACCGCGAGTTTTGTGAGGTGTGTCTGGAGGCCCCAAGCAAAGTTAGCAACAACAGCCCAGTGGTGTGCGTCCTTGATTCCGACCAAGGGAATCCCACGACTGACATACCGTAAATCCTCTATTTGTTGCCCGGATACTGGTTAAAAATCAAGCTATTTTGACCCGGCTACAACTAGAGACCGGCTACTACAACCAAACATTTGGAGCACGTTTTTGACATTAAAAACTCTAAATAACATCACCTAAATGCTTTTGCCATTACTGTTTAATAAACCGAAGCATGGCGGTAACCATTAAGAATTAGAATTGTTTTCAAAATCATGCCATTTTGATCCGGCTACAACTAAAGACCCCGGCTACAACCAGAGACCATCTACTGCTAATTTGTGATCGGGAAAACGCCCGGCTATAATTAATGACCCTGCCACAAATAGAGGATTTAGGTTGTGTATATATGGGACTTAAGAATTAATGCGTGGCTTAAAGGGTTTATGAACAAAATCACGGGCTCTTCAGAAAATTGATGAACACAAACAGTTCCCAGAAAATGGGTACGAATGGTTCAGAATAAAATTCTAAATTAGTCCTGAAATTAATTTCTTATTTTGGCAGAAAATAACAAAGGAAAGTTGTTGCAAGTCAGGGTTTGCCTAGACCTGGTAAACTCTTGAAAGTGCTTGAAGAATGGCAAAGCGCTTTCCAGACCTTGAAAAGTGCTTGAAAAATTTGTTTTTAGAGAAGTGGCCACAGAGATTATACAAGTAAAAATAGCATGCGATTCTATATTATTTTCGGATTTGTTTAAATAAACATATTGTGACCACTTTGGCACCTGCAATGAAGCTTACCAGTTGCCCCTTACTGCTATGTCGACTTATCCGCATAGCTTGCTTTGCTATTATTAGGTAGCATCCCTGTTAGCCCTAACAGTGCCTGAAAAGAATCGCACTTCCCTACATTCGTTCCGTCGCACGGAAAGTTCTTTTGTAACAAATACATAGATTTGACGAAAATTAAACTTTCAGTAAAACGAAAGTGGTCACAAGATAAGGCATTAAATCTGGAAAATTTAGCGTAAATCCTAAATCCTTGGCATAAAAAAATTGTCGTTGGTGGTGTGTGCAAAACCATCTAAGTTTCTGCTAGTATCGGAATTAAGTATTGGAAAATCCCTTTCCTGTATTGGTGTTCTTATCCGTAAGAATTACTGAAGTTTTTTTCATTGGTTTTGGGGTGTAGAAGGGGTAGGAGAGAAACCAGTGTTGGGGACATTGTCTGTGTGTCTATCTTGCTGCGTGAAATGTTTTTTTTTTTTGACATGGCTAAAACGGAAGAAATTCTGAAAATGAAAGAGATTTCTTTAGAATTTGAAACTTAATCAATACTTTGTGTTTCAGCTGTCCACGTGGTTTGAAGAATTGAAACAGGAGCTGCAGAGCAGCGAGGTGGCCGAGTCTGTGGATGGTGCCGAACACCTTCTTGACCAATTTACGCAACAACGTGACTCTACCATCGATGCTGCTGTCAGCACTATTGGAGAGGGTGAGGCTCTGCTCGAAGAGCTGAGGTGAGCACTGTTGAACGTATCTTTTTTCTCTTTCTTCTGCGAATTCCATGATGAAGTCTTACTAGTTTACCCTGCTTAGTAATGGGTTGTCGGTGTCGCCCTTTCAATTTTTAATTTTATCCGTGTCACGCCATACATAACAACTTGGGATTAGGGTTGGCACGATACAAACATTTTTTTATCCCAATAAATTGTTCAGAATTATCACGATAATCGATAATATCTCAATAAAGCATTTTGAGGCTGAAATAACCAATTTAATTTTGTTAATTTAAAAAAAAAACTTGGCCAAAGCCTTCTCGAATGTGAATTGCGTGGCACTCACCATTTGGCCAGTAGACAAGAAAATGTACTTGCCATTGTCCATTGCTTTTTCACCATGTAGAAATATTTTTCAGTGATGCTACTATTTAATGCTTAACTAGTGTTTGCATTAAAGTAACTCTTCAATCAACTAAAGTGGCTAGCAACAGTACTGCACACTAGGTTATGGAGAGCCCTTGTAATTCCGCGTGCAATGCCGCAAGCCGCTTGTTTCTAGCTATTACTGTTTCCGAGATATGACACTATCAGGGTTTACACGATAATTCTATAAACCATAAGAAGCGCGATACGATAGTCAACGAAAAATTGTATCGCGATATTATCGAATTATCGATTATTGTGCCATCCCTACTTGGGATATAGGGCAAGGCGGCTTGATGGTTAGCACGAATGTCTATCTTGTATGCCTGAGGTCCCAGATTCAAGCCGGACCTCAGCCACCCCTGGCATTTTCAGGAAGAGATAGGCTGTTTGAGGTCTCGTGCTTGTGTCGACTGTGGCATGTAAAAGATAGTAGCAATTTCCTGCTAGAATTATGTAGCAAAATTGTCCCTTTCTCCTGTCGGGGCACCATAGTTACAGCTGGGAGCATATCAAACTTCCATAGTAGCTATGCTTTAAATGAATCCACTATTATTTTTGAGTTGAGACTTGTATAGACTCATTGTAAAAATATTTGTTTTGCTGCAAGTGTGATTAGTCAACTTTTAAAAAAGAGAAAATTTAAACTATTGCATAAACGGAGGCATTGCACCGCAAACGCGTACCTGTTTCTAAAGAGGTAAATATTGGGGATCGAACGATACAGAAACATGCCGACATTGTCTTTCTCCCTTTCTGTTCCGGTACAACAATACTGAACCAATAGAAGCAGGAAATGGCTTATTGGTCCTTCATATTTTCCAATGTTGTAAAACAACAAACAAGCACCCTGCATCTCTACAGTGGCGAGCACGAAGCCTACAAGTGGTGTGAGCGGGAAAGGTTGCTCTCCCCACTACTGCGAAGTTAACCTGAGAAGCCAAAGCGCAGTAAAAATGGTCGTATCAGAAGTAATATTTGAAATAAAATACCAATGCAGATGCAGTAGCCATGCGTGGAAAATGCTGATATACTGATACACCAATATCGATATTAGTGTGGCACTGCTGCTATGTTGGCTGCACTGTTAACTGACCGTAGTAATTTGAGGAATTTGCAGTAGAAGGCACTGTTAGTTAAAGAGACTTACGTCAATATGGCATTTACGGTACATAATTAGATCCAAAGCTCCCGTTTCCTGCCGTTAGATTGATCTTGCTTTAAATGCACTGCAAAAAGTGGCAACATTGAGTTGTTACCTTGTTATTAGTGCTTGAGAATTTACGTGTAGCATCGAGAATTTGTTGTTGGTACGGTGGCTGTAATTACCGGGTGATTAAATAGTAGGAAAAATATTTCCAAGTTCAAACCTTTTTTTTTAAGCAAATGAAGAACGCCCATCTTGGACTAACAGATTTACTACAAACCCTGGGGTTTCTATTTTAATGCGAAATGTTGACTATTTTAATGAGTTAGAATTGGTAGCTGTTAAATTGAAAAAGGCGAAACGGTTAAATTCAGTATTATTGTTGGTAGGAAAATTGAACGCAATTTACATCTTAATACTTTTACGTTTCGGTGTGTAAAGAGAGCCAAGAAATAGGGTAAAGTGTTCATCACAGAAAATGTTTTTTAACCTGTTCGTTCAACTTGTTATTGTGACACTTGTACTTTAAAAGGCCGTTGTTACACGAGTTCTATTTCCTCCATTAAGAATTAATGTGTTGGCACCCAGTGGGGTGGTTTCATGCAGCGTAACCCAAGTTTTGTTAAGCCTGTGTAATGAGGCGTACTTTGCTATAAATTTCCAGTCGAGGGCAGACACATCTTGTTAATTATAATTCATGTTATGTTCCACTTGGCTGCATGTCCTAAATTAAAGCTCATATGTTATGGGAATCTGTTGTTTAAATAAAACTTGGTGCAAAATTTTGCTAAGATTAGAATGGCAGGATTCTACGGAGAGCAAGACCTGTCTTCAGACTTATTTGAAATTGAATTTAGTTTATCAGTTAGAGTTGAGGTTCGTGACACCTCAACCCTATCTGATAAACTGAAATCGATTTGGTCCTTAATCCCAAGATTAAGGAACAAAAAATTATAATTAAATAACAACTGCAGTCGTGTTGTTGCCACATTCTTTCTATCCCCTTATAATTTTCTGTTGGTCATTGGTGCTATCAGCTACGTAATTTTGGTTTGTATTTGGCTAGATTACTTATTTGTTGGAGATAATACAGGGTGTTTCATCTCAAGTGTTGCTGTCAAAATCATCCCTAGTATTGCAGATACGTCGAACACGGCCATGAAATATGTTGGAACATCCTGGGGACCATCAGACGGTTAAACCGAAAATGACCTCGACGACCGGTTTCAAGGTCAACGAAAAACTAACTCCGGAAGTAGCAGAGATAGTGGCATGATGTAAATTGCAAACTTGTAGAGGACGAAGACATGACCTCAACAAAGCAAACGGAACAGAAATCGGTTCAAATGTCAAAGAGATACAGTAAAAACAATATGGGTCTTGCAGCCCCATTGCTGGACTTGATCACAACCCACCCTGAGGTTGAAACACAGACAGGCACCACTGTAGGTACAGCTGGAGGATTAGCAGGCAGACCTAGTGGATCTGTGAGAAGCCTGTTTGCATTAATCCCTGAGGTAGACATTTCCTATTGGTGCCTATCTGTGTTTCAACCTCAGGGTGGGTTGTGGTCAAGTCCTGCAATGGGGATGCAAGACCCATATTGTTTTTACTGTATCTCTTTAACATTTGAACCGATTTCTGTTCTGTTTGTTTTGTTGAGGTCATGTCTTTGTCCTCTACAAGTTTGCAATTTACATCATGCTACTATCTCGGTAACTTCCGTTGTTAGTTTTTCGTTGACCTTGAAACCGGTCGTAAAGGTCGTTTTTGGTTTAACTGTCTGATGGTTCCCTGGATGTTCCAACATATGGCCATGTTCGACGTATCAGCAATACTAGGGGTGATATTGAGCAGCAACACTTGAGATGAAACACCCTGTATATGTGCTAACGTATCCTCTTTCCTTGTAAAGTGCCAAATTTGAAGGACACGGCCACATTAAAAAGAACTTAACAGTTTTTAATAACGAAGTCGACCATTTATTTTCCTTGTGTATTCTTAAATTTGTACAAGTGAACCCATTCTTGTCTTTTCAATGAAACTTTCAGAGAGGGGAAAAAGCTCCCACGCGGGAACATTTGAGTTCACACGAATTTTTCTTCATGTATAAATTTAAAAAATATACTATTGTCCGTTCTGGCTTTTCTAAACTACGCAAAGGCGTTAACACTTTATAGCTTGGCGTCCCTTTAAATGGATGGCTATTGAACGGCAAAAAAAGTCCCAACGCGCAACACAAGCTTTATGAGAGGACCCCTGGCAAAGCGAGGAGCAACAGCCCAGTGGTCAGTGTTCTCGTCTGCTAACAAAGTGAATGGCGGTTCAAATCACGTGAATTCTCCAAAAAAAAAAAAAAAAAAAAAAAAAAATCGCGCAGTTTGGCATGTGCCACAAAGGGTTAAAGTAAACATAAAAGTCTTTTCAGCCTCACAATGAGTCAAACTTTTTCATTATTAATATCAAATATCGGCACGACCATTGTACAGTCGAACTGAGCATATTCCTAGGAAAATAATTTTTTGATAAGCCTACTAACTAGGGTTCTTTTTCATACCTGTTCCTGTTACCTTTTTTCGTATTCCGTTACAAGGTTGGTCTAATTTTATATAGGTGAGCTTTGTTTGTATCCGTACTGATAGTTGCTTTAGCTTGTGATACTGCTTATTGTTTTGTTATACAACTTGTACAAAAGTGGATACCATATTCACCCTGTGTTGCGTTGTTTTAGGAATGCTGGGATGTCGGCCGAGACGGATACGACAGGGTCGTTTTCCAACGTTGAGGCGACGCTGGAGAAACTTAGCAAGACGAGGGAAGAGCTTGAGGAATTATGGTCAGCCCGAAAACTCAAACTTGATCTGTGTCTACAGCTTCGGTTATTTGAGAGGGATGCTCTTGAGGTACTTAGAGAACCTTGTTCGGGGTGTCAAGATTATTTTTTTAATGTTTAATTTTGTTATTATTAGTCTTCTTTCGTTGTGCCTAACTGTTCCATACAACTGTTTGGTTTTGTCTGTTTGATATGATCTAGCTCGTTATAAAATTTTCCTTTTTTTCTGTTAATAACAATCCTAGAAGTTCAGTTTCATGGAAAAAAGCTTTTTTATTTATTAGTTTAAAAAAAAAAGAAGAAGAAATAATTCAGGAATTCTAAAAATCATTATTTAGTACAGTTAAGTTGGAGACAAAGTAAAACTTATGACTGAAGAGATGTACAAGAAAATTATTATCATTAAGTACCAACTTCAAACTATTAATATACTTTCTTCAATTACAACTATAACATTTAAACTTTAACAATTCAATACTTTAAAATTTTAAATTTAAAAATATTAAATACCTTAGATTTATTTAAAATTAAACAAAAAATTACAGATTATTTTAAGCTTTTGCAGTGACTGCTAATGTTAAAGCTCCTCTTTTTTTTCCCCAATGTGATGGGCGCTAAATTCAAATATTGTGATCGTGCGTTGTGATCGTGTGCTAAATTCATGTATTGTGATCGTTTTGAGAGTTTGTTGTGTTACTTGCTGTTTTCTGGACACAAGTCTGATGAAGGTTGATGGACGTGACAAGACCACCGAAAATTTGCAAGTAGTGGTCAATTACTTGAACTTTTTGTTTGTGCATAAATGAAGCTTTCATTTGCTATCTTCCAACCAAAGTAAAACGACCGAAATGCCAATTTTTTTCAATCTTGTTACTTTCTATTTTTACATAAATTCAACTTGGGTTACAAAGCCCCCATTTAAGAAATAAATAAATTTTTTAATCATGTCAACTGCCCAATTTTGAAGTCTGCGAGTGCGAGGTCTCCAATTTGAAGATTTAGCGTCATTTTGTTTTAAACTGTAAGATGTAAGCGGAAGCCAGGATCGTTTTATTTCGTTTCTCGGCAACAAATCAACTTTTCTCCGGTTGACAATGTTACTTTCTGTGTAGCTAAGCATCGTTGCACAATTGCACATCAGTAATGACAGATCTTGTGTGCCAGAATTTTGAGAATGTGCAGTGTTTCTCATGCCCTTAAATTGTTGTTGTTGCCGATGCAGTAGTCCTTACGTCATTACGATATTAGCAGGAGCCTATAGAAAACAACTAGGAGCGTGTGTGGCTGGTCTATGTTAGAAGCGCTTAATTTAGTACGAAATTCTAACGCCAGAAGGAGCAACAATACTAAGCCTGCGCCAAGTTGTCTAAAATCGAAACTGAAACTTAGCACGCGAAGCAGACGTGTGCTACGAAAGAAACGCTCTATTTTATTGTTGGTTAGAGCAACTTGCGAACAACTGATTATGTGTTTGTTTAGTTTTTTTTATTATTACATTGGTATTGTTTCCATGTTAAACACTTATTGTTTAAAAACAAAGGACCGAAAATTAACATTGAGAACGTGACGCACACCTCTCATCATCTCATGCAGGTGGCGACTGCTAACAAATTTGTACACCACTGTAGCTGCTCCTGACTTAACACTGTAGTGGAAGTTACCGAGACATGCTCCTAGTTGTTTTCTATAGGCTCCTGATATTAGTAATGTAGTTAGTGTATTTACAAGTTAAAAGTGGTCAGTTTTCTGCAAATTGTTGAAAGAAATTGTATTTGACAGGTGCTGCGGTCCAAACCAATCCATTACCAATGCTGCACGATCGGTATTAAACAGCTTTAATAAATGTGACCGCTAATCGTTAACACTAAGGAAATACTGTTATTTGTTTATTAGAGTATCATGTTGCCTAAATTTGTATTCTTTCGTTTGTTAGCTAACCTCGCAGCTCGAGTTGTGGTCAGAGGAACTGCGGCCACCAGAAATGCGTCCGGCCGAGGCGAGTGCCGACGTGGCAGCAGCAGAGCAGGCCTTGCAGCTGCACGCGGAAAGTGTTGCCCACATGCAGGGCACAACTTTTGAGGTGCTACAGCGTGGCCAGGAGTTAGGCCAATTGCTGGAAACGTCCGGCGTAACGCTCATGGCGGATAGCCAATACAATGCGCAAACTCGCATCCAGGTATGTCGGTATTTCATCCTGTGTGGGATGAATTTGCTGCGAAAAAAATTTTGCTGAGAATTTCTGTATTTGGATGAACTCAAATTTCAGTGTTCCAAAAACAGAAATTTCACTGAAATTTGGGTGAAATAGCAATTTTACCTAATTTTCACTTTCCTTGTCGTTTCAAAAGTGCTCCTTGTCTAATGACAAGGAAAGTTTAATGTAGGTGGAACACGTCTTTCTTTTAGAATTACGTACTGTGCCTCAAAACCATTGATATCAGAAAGTGATTATCTACGTGATTTCCATGACACATAAAATGTTGTGCATTCATTTTCTGTGAAATTGTTGATTTCATGCAAGTTTTTAGAACTACTTTAGGAAAATATCGTAAAGAGACCAGATTCGTGATTATCTGATTTGTATCAAAGTATCTGACATGTTAGATTTTTATGAAAATATCACGATATTGTTGACAGCGAGTTTCTTAGTGTAGTATAGTATCACAATATGACAGCGAGTTGCTTGGCTGTAACGCTTTTGACGCATTCATGTTTTGTTGGAGCATAGCTCCACTATGAAGACACTCCAATTTAATATTAAACCGTGCATCACGCGAAAACCACAAGGAATATCCAAGCCAAACTTTGCATGCAGTAGCACAGGAGTCCAGACAAGGTTTATCAAAAGAAAAATCCGGAATCGGACATGGGGTTGAGGAACGAACCATCAGGGTGACAAAATGGACCAATAGCAAGAGCCAAAATCAACGCGAAGCCGTTGAATGTTTGAATACACCATTTTCACGGTTTTTTCACCACCTTTCCAATGGCCGAAAACCCAAGCAGCTGTCCCTTATTGTTTAGAAATTACAAGGCAAATCTGATCCGATCCGATTGACAGCCAAACAGCAAAGAAGGCGGAGCCCGCTCCATTCTGTCGACAGTGGAACTGATTATGGCCCTAGTTTATTTTCAGTTAATAAACAAATCACGAATGTGTCAAAGGCATTATAGCTAAGCAACTTGCTGTCATATTGTGCGCACCTAATCATTCAGTTAATTGGTTACTGAAGGTAAATAAAGAAATTTCTATTGTAGGTTTTACTGGAATTTGTGCACGAGCGCGAGATGGACCTGGAAGACCTAGCGGAAATGAAGCGTGTCCGTCTGGAGCAGAGTGTCCACCAGTGCCAATTCCAAAATGACGCCAACCAGGTGGTGGGGTGGATCCGCAAGGGCGAGGCGACGCTCACAACAACGTTTCTCGTCCCAAGCAGCCTGGCCGAAGCGGAGCAGCTTCGCAAAGAGCATGAGCAATTTCAAGTTGCCATCGAGGTAAGCAAATGTTTTAGACGCAAAAGAAGATGTGTTTTCCACTACAAAAAGTTGGATAACAAAGTTATGGTGTGCAAATTCAAAGCTACTGTGGTATGAATGGGGACAGTGGTTCTGTGACCTTTTAAAGGTAAATGCATTCCAAACGAGTTAACTATTCCTTGTAAAGTCACGAGGCATTTTTCATCTCCAGTCAGTTATTAATCCCTTGCTGGAATTTTAAAGTGTAGCGACTGGAAGATTTGGTTGTACAGTAAAACTCCAGTAATCCGTTCTGTCTTGATCAATAGGTGTGCAGATAACCAACTTTGTAGATAACTAGAGTAAATGGGTAAATTTGTGTTAATAACATAGGCTTGCAACTAAGCATTTAACCAAGTTGAGAAAATCAGTTACCGGCCTGGCGATAAATGCGATAATACGTTAGTTCATTTTCTATATTCACAGGGTAGATAGATACATATGTGGTTTTTGTTCAGCTCTCCATATGGCACTGCTTTGCTGCTCCACTTATATGAATTTGCTAAATCTCCCTTATAAGTAAACTTGAACTGCATCAAATCCGGTCCAAGTTTACTGACAAAGTGAGCTTTAGTGAATGAAAGAAACAAGTTCCAAGATGAAATATCTGAAATATTTTAAGGGTAGGGTAAAATTGCGAACATTGTTGTGTCGCAACCAGAAATACGAACCAGACAAAATAGGCCTGCACACAAAATCCAAATTCAGTCGAACGCTAAGTCTTTGCTTCGTTCGGCAATAACGAACCATATTAATGTTCGGTTAACTACTTCCAATGCAAGTTACATTAAGTTTAAGCCATTATCATTTAATTTTCAGGAACGTGAAGTTTAATATGTAATCTTCACGTTTTGACGGTTTGGGCACCATTTTGTCTAGAGATGAGGATAAATCTCGCACGGAATAATTGGACTCCGTTGATAAATGGTGCACCAATAAATGGAATGCATTATGGATTACATTCAATTACATTATGCGCGTGCCACACTGCATTCCCTTCTTGTGCTTAGTTTTTGGAACTGCACTTTCCTGCACTCTCACAAATTCTTTCAAGCTAGTGTCCATTAAGGAGACCGCTGCAGTATCACTTCGTCGCCCCATTGTGGTCCGCTGCAGCGAGGCAAGGCTGACGCAACGTACCTCAAAAGAGTTAGACGTATGCGCGTACCGACAGTGTTTTCATTCTGCTTTTGTAGATTAGATGGTAGTACTTTGCTCCTCCACTTATATGAATTCTGCCTGGTGCTCCACATGGCAGTGCTATTCCGTTCCATTAGATTTCTGCCCAGTGCTCTACGCCAAATTTTACGGTGTATACGTGTACACTTTCAGGCTTTTACTTAACAATATTCATTGTGTTTAGGCAATGTTGTGCATTAAGGTTTCAAAGAAGGACATACTAGAAATGTAATTCACAAACCGACCCCACAGCTTACTTTATGCCCAACCTATCCACTAGCATGCGAATAGGTCTGTTCAGAACGAGGAGTAGAGTGCATTTTGGCAGGTTTGCAGCACCAAATTTGCCCAATTTTTGTATGTATCCAGATCGTAAATAGTTTTAAAAGGGGTTGCATTTCACGTAATTGTGGTCAAGATTGCTGAGCGGTGGCAGAGCTCTGCCTAGTTACCTAAAGGAGCTGATCTTGTCGATGACTTGAAAGGGGACCCTGGCAAAGACAAACAGGTGTCTTAATTGACTTTTGGATGCAATCTGTCCTATTATGGTTGTAATCTTGGTCCCCTGCAAGGATCGGAGGTTTACCAGTTCGCACCCCTGGGTTTGCCCTTTCCAGGAGCAAAATCATCCGGTACGGTTTAAAATTGAGCTGATTCGACTAAACGAGTGTTAGTTTGTTTCAGATGACTCAAGGCCCCAAGAAATTTATTTTTAAAAACGATGGTAAATTAGCTGACATAAATATATTCGGTTCGTATATGGTTCAGGGAAGTATTCAATGATGTGTTGAGTTTACGCTAGGTCGAACTTTTATTTTCATTATGCTGGCCACAAGTTAAAAGAAGATGCAAATTATATGGTAGAAGCAAATGCAGAGCACAGAATCGGTTATGAGTTTGTTGCTCTTTGTTCGTGATAAACTCGTACTCCCATGTAACATGAAGAATGTGGGAGTTTCCAAGTTGTAACTATTGCTTCATTGCAACATCGCTAGAATCTTATTTTACTAGAGAAGCACTAAAAGGTATCAATTTTCCGCACGCACGTGAACCGGCGTTGAATCGGGAGGCGAAACACACAATTTCTGCCTCAGTCGGCCTTGGCTTGCAGCAGCCATCTGCTTCGCCGCTTCTCGCTCGTGGAATGCTGTTGCAAGCTGAGGTGCCGCATGCCTAAATTAATTGTCACCGGAGTGGTTTTTTTCCGCATCTATCTTTTTGGTCAAAACTTGTATTGCATATTTTTAATGTGTGTGATCCGAGAAAATATTTACGATCAGTCGTTCCAAATTTGACCGTGTGTGTTCGCGACCATGAACGGGATATGGAACCTGCGGTAATATTATCATGGACACTCCATTTCATGTTGTTCCTGATGACGTGAATTAATGTACACGTTTTCTCTCATGCTTATGCCTCTAGTACTATGTAAAACCCCTACGATTTAGGTGGACTGATAGGTAAGTTTATTTCACTCTAAAGCGTATCAAAGGACACAATGGCTATGTATTTACAAATGATAAACTGTGTAGAGTAAACTTGTGTGCAACACCGAACCATTAAAAAAGCATTTTCTAGAATTGTTTGTCTATGTTTCAATCTGACCTTTCCTTTGCCTTGATCCAGTTTATCAAACATTTTGCTGATTTTAAAAGTCTTCCCTCCAAAATTCAAAGTAATTAAAAAGAAAAAAAAAAAATTCGTTGTTATCTTTTTGGAAGTAACACTCCTCTTTCACATCAAGCTTTCATCACGAATTTGCTTTCAGGAGAGCTGCTGGAAACCCTTTACTAATTTTTTTATTTTTTGACGAATAGTTGCATTTAAAAAACAAATACAGTGTATTATTATATTTAGTAACTGAGTTACTGAATTGTAGGGATGAGACAGAGAGAACAATTTTGAAATTTTTTTTTTACTGCGACTAGAAATTAAGTTTGGGAATGAGCCTTGCATCTCTGCTACAGCGGTCAAGGTTTCTGACTCTATTGTGAATAATGAATAAAACTGCTATTTCAATTTTAAGTTTGACGCACAATTTCCATTGGCTCATGAAGAATATTTTGTGATGACTATTTTTCAGAAGACGCACGGTAGTGCTGTACAGGTACAGCAACGTGCGGAGGCTCTAATCCAGGCGAACCACTACGACCCGGACAGTGTCCGCTCCATCGCCGAAGGAGTGAGCGTCAAATGGCAGCAATTGGTGACGCACGCTGAAGACCGACACAAATTAGTAACGGCATCGCTCAATTTTTACAAGACAGCCGAGCAGGTATGATGTGATTTTGCTGCTATATTCTGCTTATGATTTGGAATGTGGCATAAAAACTAAAAGACAAATGTTGAGTTGTAAAAATAAAGTTCCTGTCAGTTTGATCACCTTAAAGAAACCTGGAAAACCAGCAACCGGCTATAACAGAGGCGATAAAACGACATTCTTGAAAACACAAATCATACTTTCACCACCAGTACGATTTAATATTCCACTAAAACATTGTAAGTTCACTTAAGCTTTCGGAAAATTTCAGAGAAGGAGACAGACAATTCTTCGAAAATCTAAGTCAACTTTCGATGTGTTAGTGGTCTACTAAATTGTTGTACTGTTGGTGAAAATGTGATTTGTGATGTCAAGAATGACCTTCAGAAAAAAATATATACCTACTGTAAATAAAATGAAATAACAATATTCAAGAGTTTTTCTTTATTTTGTAATCGTGTGAATGATTTGTTCCGTTAAACAAGTACCCGACATTTTTTATTGAAAACGTGGAGGTTATTTTTGAGACATGTGAAAGGTTATTTCACTTTCCCACAACTTAGTTCCATATGTTGATTCGGTTAATGATTTGCAGCGATTTCTACCATATAGGGATTTTGGTACAGCGAAGAGAGCTGCCATTTTACATCAGCAGTATCATTAAGCTTTTAATGTGCTACGCAATAATTAAGCATCTAATGGTCGGCTATTGACGTTTTTTAAATTAATCTTATCAACTTAACAGCGATATAAAGAATCTCCTAAAGTTGTACTTCGATTCAGTTTTCATTTCGAAGTTTTGTGTTTGGCTAAGTTAACATATAACTATTTTGGTCTGCTGTAATCTTCATCTGTGTTTTTTGAATAACTACTTTTCGTTATTTTGTAATTCTAGGTCTGGTCTGTCTTGGACAGTCTTGAGCGTGAATACAGGCGAGACGAGGACTGGTGTAGCAGCGACAAGTCAACCTCCGTAGACAAAGTGGCTCTAGTCAACCAACTTATGAATAAGCACCAGGAACAAAAAGAAGCCTTTCTCAAGGTGGGCCAACGCTAATAACGCATTCAGTAGCTCTCTGGCACGAAAGTTGCTAAAAATTTGTGCGGCATCAACCCTTTTTACTTTCTTATCCATTTTTGGAAGCATTTTGATAATTTTGCTAGAATAACTGAATTGGGCTTTTAAGAGTTTTGAGAGTTTTTGGGAGTTTATGAGCGCTGCTGATCGTAAGACAGATAAGTCGG
>JAHWFP010231607.1:3111-17431 GCA_023313725.1 Lithobius niger | reverse complement strand
CATTTCATTTGCCGTTCGGTCGGTAGATGGCATCGTATGTTCGCGCTGCTGGCCGTTGCGTTCCGGGCGCAGCTACTATCTCAGCCGGGCTTGGCTTTTACTCCTATAATTTGCCGTTCCGTCGGTAGATGGCATCGTATGTCCTGCTGACTGGCTGCTGGCTGGAGATGCAGATGACTGGTTCGTGTGTCCTGCTTGCTGCTGCTGCTTGCGGATTTAGTGTAATTATATATATAGATAGATAATCAGATTTTAATAACCTGTAAGATCACAACAACAATTATGACATACCGGTAGTTAAACGTTGCTCGAATTAGCTCTATCTCTTGCTACTGCCAAAATGCCATAACCAAAGTATTAAAAGTTTAAAAAGTGATTACCACGTGTGAATTTCAATGTTAACATGCACACCGCACTAACTACTATATAGTAACAATACTTAGTAAAGTCGGTGTAGGGGATGTGGCACACTGGCACATTCCTCACGCAGAGCTGATTAAATGAAACAGTTACATCAGCTGCAATTGCTAGTTGCCGCCTATAAGTTGCAAAGTTTTTTAGTTTTTCCTGGATTTAAGTGTTTGAATGTTGCCATTAATTTCCCACTTTGGTTGTTTCTAATCGGTTGCTTATTTTAGTAAGGATCAGGTCAAAAAACTTGGAAGATATATGTTCCTGACTGCGGAAGATTCAACAGCAGTGTTTTTTATTTTGGATTGTTTTAAATTCTTTTGCACTTCTATATTATATCGACAGTTTTGTGTCAACCTGGTCCTTGATTATAATCAGGTGAATTTCAATTTTAATCAAGTGATCATAATCGTGATTATAGTCAATGATTATAATCGCTTGATTATAATCCTAACAACTCTGCTTCGTCCCATAATGAAGACATTTTCAATTTGTGGGACAGTGGGATACGAAATAAAATCACCTCCTGACCGGCAGACGGCCCACAAGTGCATAAAAACATCAAACACAATTTAATTTTCAGTCGTATTTGCTGATCTTGTTCACCTAAAAACAAACACAGCATACATTATGAGTAATTAAAGACGGAAAAGCCAAAGGCTCACAAGAAATAAATAAATACAGATGCAAACCTATTTACGTTGCCTTTTGGACTTATATGTCAGACTGCCTGAGCGGGGAATCGAACCCAGGATCTTTGAAATCAAAGGCCAAGGTCCTACCGCTGAGCCAGACTGAAACGGCCTAAAAGGAAACGTCCATAGGCAGCATTTAACACGTGCATATATACATATAAACAAACACTTTCCAATCGCCACTGGAGGGACGCTTATTTGTCGTTCCATCCTACAAGTGAAACGAATGGAACACTTAAACGTGTCAGTGTCAGTCTGGCTCAGCGGTAGGACCTTGGCCAATGATTTCAAAGGTCCTGGGTTCGATTCCCCGCTCAGGCAGTCTGACATATAAGTCCAAAAGGCAACGTAAATAGGTTTGCATCTGTATTTATTCATTATGAGTAATGGTAGACTTAAAATACACAAACAATACGAAATGGTGTTGTACTTACAATAAAAATCAAATAATCACATATAAAACGGAGCTTGACACACACTCACTGGCGATCCACCATCTTGGACGACCACTGACCTTACACGTTGTTGACAGGTAACGTTTTAAACCAGTCCTGCCATTTTTCCATTTCAGGAAAGTTTTCAATCTGCTTCTGCGTTGCAGCAAATAAATAGCTTGTGATGAACCAGATTAAAAACTTTCTTGATATGGATAAATATGGCAGGACTGGTTTAAAACGTTACCTGTCGACAACGTGTGTCAGTGTGTCTACCTGACCATTCCAAGATGGTGGATCACCAGTGAGCTGACTATGTGTCAAGCCCCATTTTTTATGTAATTATTTGATTTTTATTGTAAGTACAACACCATTTCTTATTGTTTGTGCATTGCATGCTATGTTTGTTTTAAGGTGACCAAGGGCTGCAAATATGACTGAAAATTAAATTGCATTTGATGTTTTTTATGCACTTGTGAGCCATTTGCCTGTCAGATGGTGATTTTATTTCGTAAAACATTCTTGATGTATCGGCCGGAAATCAAAACTGGGCTACCCTTGTAGCATACGAGCATTCTATCACAGTGCGGTCCTATTGTCATCTTCCTCGACACTTTCAGGTCTTCCGTGGATTCCAGGTTTTCTTAGAACCATGTTTACCTCAACAGTATCAAGAAAAGTTTCACAGGCACGCCAGAAAATTTCAAGTTCAGGGAGTTCTAAGTTCATATTTTGCCCTGGAAGTATTACTGGAAAAGAGGATTAAACTATATCCAAGTATGAATTCCTAGTAAGGCATCTTTTTATAGTTGACGTGAGATGCGTGTGCTGTTGGTTTTGGGCAAATACTAAAGTGCTTGTTCATCGTTGGACAATAAGCGACGGTTAGAAGTTTCCACGATACAGTCAGTATTGATTTTAAATCAAATGGCAGTGTTGTTTGTTACCTTTTGGCAACCGTTCACAAAATTACATCTAAACTGCAGTCTCACGGGAATTATAAATTGGGAACGGTGGTTGAGATTCCTGCGTGATACGTGGTGGCTAGTTGGTGAAGAGCTGGTTGTTGGCCCCTGTAATTCCAAACTAATAAAAGTAGTGTTAAAATTTATTGTAACGTGTGAAGGTACAGATACGTAACACAGTGAAGGTAAAAGTCTATTCGTATACGTAACCCAAAATCCCATAGGGGTACGAATCACTTAAGAGTTAAATGAGATAGTCCAGGTAACAGTCGGCAAACGAGCAAGGATACAAAAACAGTAGGCTTTTAGTAGGCCAGTATTTTGCCAATATTTCCTCTGGCCAATATATTCCTGGCTAATATCCTTCTGGTATACAACTCCTCCCCCAACCCATACTAATGTTGTTGCTTAACATAACAATATCCAATATTTTTTACACGTTAAAGATTGCGAAACTTTCGTTTTCCCATTGGACGTCCGTTGCAGAAAAAAATAGATCTCCCCAACACAATACTTGTTAGAGATTCCCATGTAGGCGCCTGAAAAAAGCGAAAAAATTGGCCAAACCTAGAAGTAATTAGCACAAAGATGAAACCAATGGCATTCGCCCTTGAAAAGCGTCGTTATTTATTGAAATACTGAATTCCTTTTCACAGTTAACACAATTATACAACCTTACTTTACTGTTCCTCTTGAAATTTCCTCTCCAATGATACCAAACATAACCGGAAGTAACTACCGGAAGTGATACTAATATGTTAGTGAAAACACGCCATTTTTTCAAATTTCCTTTCAAATTTCTCGTTATTTATTGGAATACTGAATTCCCCTTCACAGTTAGCGAAATTACACCCCTTGCCTTCATTGTTCCTCCTGAAATTTCATTTCCAATAATTCCAATAATTTTCAATAATTTCCAATAATTTCCAATAATTTTCATTTCATTTCAGTATAATACCAAACACAACCAGAAAGCCTACCAGGAGTGGTCCTTATGAATCATGATTAATACATAGTATATGCCGTAAAGGAAATAATACTACCCAAAATTGAAGGAATTGTTCACTTTGTGTGAAAAGCATTAAATATAAGCAAAAACGTTCAGCATATAATTCAGGACAGGAAAGTGAAATACGTTTTTTACGTATAAGACCACCCTTTGAACCACAAAATCAAATTATCACCCTTAATTCGTGCTAACGATCCATTTTTCAATAGGTTATTATAGTGATTTTCGTGTTCCAAATGCGCTTAAGTCCTCTATTAGCCCAAAATGGATATGCTTCGAATTTTCTAAAAGGTTGGGATCTATTCCTTCCATCAATTCAAAGTGCCATTGTAATGCTCGTATTTGTATCTAAGCTAAACAATTTCGGTTAGGATTGATGGAAAGAATAGACCCCCACCTTTCAGAAAATCCTAAGCATGTCCATTTCGGGCTATTAGACGGCCAGCAAGAGCACATTGAATTTGAAAATCACCATGCGCTCGCCGCTACACCATTACGTCTTCACCTTTAAATGGGTATGGGACGGTCAGGTCGCTATCTAAGTTAACAATTTCGCTTAGGATTGATGGAAAGAATAGATCCCAACCTTTCAGAAAATCCGAATCATGTCCATTTCGAGCCTTCAAGAGCACTTTGAGCACCAAAACCAGTATAAATACCAATTGAAAAAAAAAAAGGAATATTCGTGTAAATTAAGGGTGATAATACGATTTAGTTGTTCAATGGTTGCTTTTGCGTAAAAGATGTATATCACCTTTCCTGTCCAAAAATGTGTGCTAAACGTTTTTGTTTCACATTAAACTTTTAATTTGTTGACGGTTAAGGAGTTTCAGCCAAAGAACCGTTTTGGGGGAATAAGTCATCCCCTCCCCACTTCAGGAGTTTTTGAACTTGCTATCATTGCTTTTTTTCCCTTCATGTGCATCCATACCAAATTTAATGCTTTTCACACAAAGTGAACAATTTCTTCAATTATTTCCATTACGGCGTCCAGAGCATCCAGAGCATCCATAAGCCGTATCGCATCGCACTTAATGAGAACAGCGTTTGTAGCAGCGGTTTTACTGATAATTGAAAACAGTAAGTGATTAACTTATGGTTTGCATTTCGTTGAAACGCGAAACTAGTTGTTGTAATAGCTGCGCAGAACTAAGCTTTCCCTCCCTGCAACTGTAGTGGGATTAGTCCACGTCTCTCAATTTAACGGGGAGGGAGGGGGGAAATAAAACAAAAATTGCTAATCATAACTTTGAATCTGTCATAGAAGTTGTATTTTGCGTCGCAGTTTTGCTAATCAACTCTCTTGGATTTAGTCGAGCCCAGGCATATGCATGCATTAATCATTATTCATTAGTACCACTTCCGGTACTTATTTCCGGTTGTATTTGGTATCATTGGAAATTAAATTTCAAGAGGAACAATGAAGGCTGGGGGTGTAATTCGCTAACTGTCAAAGGTGCCATTGAAAAATTCAGACGCTATATTCACACGCCATTCTGAAAAAAAATGGCATCTTTTCACTAACACATTAGTACCACTTCCGGTAGTTACTTCCGGTTATGTTTGGTATCATTAGAAAGAAAATTTCAAGAGGAATAATAAAGTAAGGGTGCGTAACTTTGAGAACTGTGAAAGGGTATTCAGTATGTAAATAACGATATTTTTTCAAGGGCGACTGCCGTTGGTTTCATCTTTGTACTAATTATACTGTATGGTATTCACAAATTCAGATCCCTAAAGATGCTCTTTTGCCGTTTAAAGTCGTGGTATCAAATACCAAGCTCTTTCGCCAAGTTAATCTTAATTGGGATAGTTCAGAGGTAGGTCCAAAGGAAAATCTGAAAATTGCTTACTGCGCTATTTACAAGTATTTAATTTAACGTTTGTAGATTTACAGCCGCAATCCATAAATCCACTCAAGTGACAAATCGGGCTAAGGGTGCATGTAAGGGTGAAAGCACATCTTTATAAATACCCACAGATGTTAGGCCGGTCTTGCTTTCACTTTTATGGTTGTACTAATTGTTGACCCATACCTTATATGTCTGCATTCACATTTGCCGATAACACTCCTAACACTTTAGTGGACTTCTGAAATACGGCTATTAGTCGCAGTTTTGCTAGTTAATTTTCTTGGGTTAAGTCGAACCCAGGTATATGCAATGCATTAATCACGATTCAATAGTACCTTAACTTAACTTGGGCTTAACTTGGCGAAAGAGATTGACGGTTAATATCACGACTTCAAAGGACGAAAGAGCTTGGTAGGGAATCCTTAACAAATTTTGTTTTGGGTATATATCACATCTTTTTCCCAAAATGATAAGATCCATTTTTTTTTTGTCAATTACGAGATGAAAATCTGAAAACCCAGTTTTACTATCCATTTTTTTGTGTGCCTTTATAGGTTTCCATTAGTAGTTTTACGTGTGCCTTTTTCTTTGTCGAGTGTTCATTTATCGCATTATTTAGCATTGGGAAAAGCAATAATTCTTCAATCGTATGTCGTGCGTTGCACTCACGCCACTGTCGTGTTTACTGTTGTAAGCAAAATATGTTATTCATTGTTGTATTATTGAACTCAGCTTGGGTTCGTACTCCCTAAAAGCAAAAACAAAATTTTTTTAATTATAATTTTCCTTCTGTACCTTTTTTTCATATTATATCTGTCATCCTACCTCTTCTCCCGCCCCACCTTCTCCGCCTTACAGTTTAATAACAAAAAAACGATAAGCACACAACAGCGATCGTGCATACAATGATTGTTACCCAACTAACTTTGAAACTATAGAAGTAGTCTGTAATAGTCAGCATCTACGAAAGAAACATGTCTATTATTTGAGCCGTATTGTAGTCCAATTGCTATCCGATTTGGATAGCAGTGTTTGCAGTCCATTGTCATCATTGTTATTGTATTTCTGTCATATAATAGTCAATTATTATCTAATTCGGAAGGCAGTGTTTGAAGTCCATTGGCATTAATGTTATTGTCATTGTTACTGCATTGTTATAGTTATGGTTATTATTCTCATCGGAGTCGTGCTCCTTATCGGAATGGCGGCAAGCAAATTATGATGTTAAGATTGTTTCATTGGTTCTGCAGAGTGTGACAACACCACAGATATACGTAAAGCTAAGTCGAGCTATGTTTATTTTTGATTGTATTGCGAAGGAATGCTTGTAACAATAAGACCTATGAAAGGTAGTTCGACTGTAGTTTTGTAATAATCATGCAGGCGAAGGAGAGAGAACAGGGAGAACAGCGTCCTCTGATGTTCGGCCCAAATTTAATAAAGCAATACAAAAACCAGTCAGCCAGAAAAGGAGGGGTCGTTAGAATAAGGCTTAAAATTATATATAAATAAGATACGCGCTCTGAAAGATCTATTCACGGAGCCTTCTTTTAATAGAATCTAAGGATAATGCATTAACAACGACTGCCGGCAGCGTGTAAAACAGTTTAACTACCCCGTTGGAGAAAAGTATTTACGGTAATCCAGCTTGCACTTCTGACGTAAAAGTTTGAATTTATGATCTTGTATTATACTAAAATCCCAAATAGTTAAAAAAAATGACTGGGGTTAAGTTTGGTAAGTTCTTTTAAGACGTAGAAAGTAATGAGGAACTCAACACGTAAACATCTTAGTTCCAGTGAATCAAGTTTTAGTCACCGAAGACACTCGGTGTATGAAAGGCTGTTATTGCTATAGGAATGGGTTGGTAAATTTTCTGTGGACTGCTTTAATTTGGCTAATGTCCTTGAGAAGGTCTGGGGACCAAACCTGACTTGCATAATCAACAATATGTCTCACCTAAACCTTACATGCCAAGTAATAATGCCGTTGTATGCCATTCTTATAGTTCCTTATGAGAATGATTTTTTAGCATGTGAAATATTGTACTTTGTATAGAGGGTCTTTATACGGAGGTTCTCTATACATAGATATTTATATCTACGAACAGAAGGTTGCCAAAAAATTGATCAATATCGGGAGACATCTGTTATACGAAGGATCATTGTATCGACAGTTGTATACTATATTGGCAGGTTCGTTACATCGAGGGTTGTACTCGCGGAGTTGCGGCTCTGCTCCCGTCATTGCTAGTACTGCCGGGACTCTTTATAACGTCCAGGTCATGGTTATTACGTCTACAGTTGATTGATTCCCCATTGACTTTGCAGATGGGGGAATCGATGTATACCGGCGGCATGGCCCATTGCGTCGATTCTATCTCTCCGTGGTTTTCACGAGGCAATGACATTTACAAATTGGTTTCTTCCATAATTCAGTTACAGCTATTTTTCCTTCGAGAGTGCGTTTCCAGTCCCAAATTCCTCGAAAGCAATGCATAATTCAAGTCGGCAAGATTGTTCACGTTGATAGAGACTCTTGTGAAAACCAATCAATTTGAGGGTCCCCATTCGAATTTCGTCCAAATATTCTCATTCGTCCACTCCCCTACCCCCAACCTCCCACCACCCCCTCCGACCTCTCACTGGATATAAATGGTCCCGATCGATCATCGAAATGGAGGCAAGCAAATAAAACAGAACGGAGTGGAATGAGTGAATTCGAATTATTAAAAACTGAACGTAATTACAGTTGCAAAGTTGAAAAATAAAGACATGGAAGATTCTGGCTCGGAGATTCCCGATAAGTGTTGTTGGAGTGCAGTTAGAGCAGCTACTACCTCCCCAACCTCCCCACTTCCCCTGAAAGACCTAATTAAACTTTAAAAGCACTTGAAGAATGTTGCAAAGTAATGTAGTCTGAAAGTAAACATACATACGCATAAAAACTCGACGTTTCGGCTCGTCTCAGCGCCATTATCAAGAGAAGCAAGTAAAAACAAATTTAAAAAAAAAAAACACAAGAAAGACGTGAGTCAAGTTGCAAGTAGAATGTCCAGCTTCATAAGGCAGAAGTTGCTAGGACGTGTTAAAAACGGACAGAACCGTAAAAAAAGTAAAGTTTTTAAAACTAGAGGGGACTGAGATGTGTGCTTGTGCTCAGCTTATGTGAAGGCAAACCAAGCAGTGCTATACATAAAAATACATACAACGTTTCGAAAATTTTCAAGTTTCGTCATCAGGTTAGTAATAAATTTTATTGCTAACCTGAAGACGAAACGTTGTTTGTATTTTTATGTAGCACTGCTTGGTTTGCCTACACATAATCTGTTACCGTACTTTTTACTCCCTTGCTTGTGCTCAGCCACAAGCCAGGGTTGGGTTTTGCCGGCAAAAAAGCAGCCGGGACAGTGGCAAAAAACATGGTTTTTACCATTTTTCCCCGGTTATTACCGGCTAAAACTGGCAAAACCAGCAAGCCGCTCCATACGCTTTATTTCATAGTAATAAGTTCTTCTCACAATATCTGTGTAAATTTTCGACAGTCAGTTGCATAAATTTGCAGAGATATTGTGAGAAGAATATCTTTTGCTGCGAAAATAAGCGTATGAAAGGTAAATAAGCAGTGAACACGAATTTTCAAAGTAAACGATGTGACGTTTTCAAGGGGAGCTCTTACAATTTGCCAATGCTTGATTATTGTAGGGCACACTTTTTTTTTAATTGACTTCAAGTAGATTTTCGCCATATTTTTGGCCAAAGGAACAAAACCATGTTAAAAACAGGTTTCGACCACTTGGTGGCAAAAGACAGCCAACCCTGCAAACGCACATCGAAGTCTCCTTTAGTTTAAAAAGTTTTAAAGTTTTTTAACGGTTCTGTCCGTTTTTAACACTTCCTAGCAAGTTCTGCCTTGTGAAGACGGGCAGTTTACTTGCAATTTGACTCATGGCGTTCTTGTGATTTTTTTTTTGTAGCCTAATTTGTTTTTAGTTGCTACTCTTGATAATGGCTCTGAGAGCCGACACGCCGACTTTTTTTTATTTGTGTATGTGTGCACTTTCATGGTATTACACTGCAACCTGACCTACGCAAGCATCAGATGCATTTCTTTAACCACAACTCGCACCGCAAGCTTTATGAGGGGACCCCAAGCAAAGCGAGCAGCAACAGCCCAGTGGTTGTCCTCTTCTTCAAAACCAAGAGAATGCTGGTTCGAATCTTACGACTGACCTGATACTTAAAAACAGTATCGGAAATTAATTCATTCAATAAGGGTTAATTAAGGCTCCCGGGGCAGACCACAGGGTACCACCCACATTAAAAGAAGTAAAACTGGTTATATTGAATTAAAGATACATCCTCCTCAATTTACCCACTGGGGCAAAGGAGTTTACTGCAAAATTTTAATATTTCAAAATTCGATAATTTCAAAATCCGATAAATTCAAAATCTGCATAAGTCCTTCTTAAGGATTACTGGAATAACAACAAAAAAGCTAGTACATCTAGTACATTCTAGTACATCTAGTTCATCTAGTACTAGTACGGCTAGTACAGCTAGTACATTGTACAACTGCACAATATTCTTTAAAAAAATAAAATCTGCCTGACATTTTTTCTCCTGAATCTACGCGGCTGCCGTCAAGTTAGAAAGTGCCTTAGAACGCCCTCTGGCACGTAAAGTGTTAACGAATACCCACATCTAATACTTACTTTATGTATGTACATATTTACATAAAGTAAGTATTAGATATGGGTATTGGTTAACACTTTACGTACCAGAGGGCATTATAAGGTCTTAATGCACGGTAGTGACGTCACGCTAACACATCCCCGCGCTAAAAGTGTAGCCGTTATATACGGCTAATCTGAAAACCCATACACGTCACCGTGGGTCAATTTTGACAACCCAAACTTTTTTGATAACCTAACACTTTTTTCGGGGTCTACACAACCCCTGCTTCTAACTAAAACATCTGCACGACTTTGCAAAACCACCGTACACAACACAAATTCAACCAGCACACCTTACTGCAACCAGCATAAACAAGCACATTTGCAACCTGCCACATTTTTCGTACTAACACCAAAAAAATAAAAAATAAACCTCGCGTACTATGCTAGGTCCCCCCACCCATGGAGGAATGGTCCAATCCGGCAACCTTTCGTTCCGAGGGTACGAAAACTAGGCTACTGACACTTTGTAAATACACCTAAACACCTACGAGACTCAAGCGAATAGTGAATTTATACTCTATATCTTATTTAAACTAATAAAGTAGAAAAAATACGGTTTTATCTTAAACACAAAAGTCGGTGATTGGGCCTGGTTAATGGGGACGTCCTCCCGTACGTGAGACTTTCGTAGACAGGAAGTTTAAACCGGAAGTTTCAGTTCAGAAATTTACATATCAGTCGTACGTTAACCTTCTTAAATTAATTATGATTCACAAATAAAATGTTGAAATAATAATTTTTGAAATCTCAAATTAGACGATATGTTGGCTTGACGTCACACCTTACCATTAAATCACATATCCGTGAGCTATAGCCGGTTTAACGGCGATATTTGCTCGTCTGCTCGAAACGGCTAGTCCAATATCTCGGGCGTTGAGGGAAATCACCCCCTCAATATTGGACTAGCCGTTTCTCGCAAACAAGCAAATATCGCCACTAAACCGGTTATAGGTCACGGATATTTATTATTTATTGTCATGATGAAAATTCTTTGATTTCAGGAGGCAAGATGTTGGCTAGTTTATATGTTTTTAGAACATTCCACATTTTTTTGGGTAATTTATTTTTATTTTTTATTGTTCAGGCAATCCTTCGGAAGTGCTCACACGTATTTTGAGCCGAAATTACCGGATTTTACAGTAAACTCGCTCGGTGCTCAGTTTGCTTTTATTGTTCCATTGTATTGGTTCATTGATGCAATAGCATTACAGGT
Organism: Lithobius niger; assembly: GCA_023313725.1. NCBI lineage: Eukaryota > Metazoa > Arthropoda > Chilopoda > Lithobiomorpha > Lithobiidae > Lithobius > Lithobius niger. The sequence continues at coordinate 6,113 of JAHWFP010231607.1, read as the reverse complement.
TTCAAGTATTACAAATCTACTGTTTGCAATCATCTATTTTACAGCGTTACAAATTCTACGGCTCAACCGCCGGTTCAGCTTTGACGCTCATGAACGGTTTGTATTTTTACCCAATCCTAAATTTGTTTATAATCTCAATTGCCCTGATTGCAGGATTTAGCCAGTAGTGGCGCCAGCCAACTCCAGAAGGACGGGGGGGGGGAAGCAATGGTTCCCCGACCGACAGGGGGCAAGGAAAATGAACATTAAAAAAAATGTATTGTATTTTAGCAGGGGCCTGGCTTAACCAGCTAGAGGGTCTGGGGGAGCGCTGTAAGCTCCCCAGCGGGGTCCCAAAAGAAAAGCCCCGGAAGCTGATGCATTTTACACTATTTGAGGGCCTATTTTCGGCTTCCCGAGACACGTTTGTACCACACTCTCAAGCAAATTGTGGATGTTTTTCGACAAGATTCTTTAGCATGAGAGGTCGTAAAAACCTACTGGTCACCAAAATTGTATTTTTTTCCTACATTTTATTTACAAATTAAATCAACTGATAAATTAAAATTTTTTTTAAAAATATTATTAAATTAACGTTAACTAACACTGAATAATTTTGGTTTGAAAAATATTGTTGTTTACTTTTCAAATGGCGGAAGATGTAGATGACGTTCCTGAATTAACTGAGAATTAGTTTTAAATCATGGTGGCGATGGGCAAGAGGAAAAGAGCTACTAGTAAATCAAGCCGCCAACTTAGTCTTCAATTTTGATTCTTTGCTCGGTTTTTATGGAGTGAATTGATATCAGACTTCAACTGACGAAAACGTAGAATAGAAGGAAAGCTTAACAAGTTTTGTTCTGTACGAATTTAACTGACGTTTCGGCTATAACCATAGCAAGTACATACAGTTGGCCCTGAAAAGTACATTTGTGAGCACAGTGATTTTTTTTAAAGTCCTGTATTGGTTATACGCTGAATTTTAGTAAGCGTCCTCTTGGTTGGGAGGCCGGGACTCCGACCACTCGGCTGGTATTGCTCCATTTGTTTGGGGTCCGTGTGACCTAACAAACTTCGGGTTGTGCGTTGGGCTTTTAAAATCGGGCCTTCTCCTTTTAAAGATTGAACTGGTAAGGCGTTGGCATTCCAAACGGTTCATTGGTATCACGAATTCAAACGACGAAAACTTAGCTAGAATCCTTAATTAACAAGTTTCGGTTTGTACATATTTAGTTGACTTTTCTACATTAACTAAGACAGCTCTTAAAATTATGGAGGTGATGGCAAACTCTATATTGAGCTTTTATTCCCCCTAAAATTTTTACGAATTTGTCGTCATGTAGACTCAGGCTTTCGGCTGTTCCCCAAAAATTTGTGTCTATTGATGAAATAATCGGCAACAAATCGTTGAATCTTTCTTTTGAGGATGGCTCTTCAAAGAAACTCCTTGTGTATTGGAGAGAGGGAAGTTTTAGAGTTTTAATTTTGAAGACTTTACAAGAATGGACCAAACGATCTGGATAGGGACGCCGGAATTGTATCGACACGGAGTCACGTTAATTCTAGGATTTTCTTAAATGCTCAGCCGTGTGTGGGACCCGGAATTACATTTTCTTAATTTGCTTTAAAAGGGGTCTGAAATAATCCGGAATCGTGGTAACACGTAGTTTCCGTAACGCTTGATTTTTCTGAAATACGGACACCTGAAACGGAACCGGAATTAACATAAATATCATCCCTGCCTCGCTCGCGCTACTGCGCTCGCTATCAGAAATCACAACCGTATTATTGTCAAATTTAACAAGAGTTAGGGTAACTCCGTGTTACCACAATTCCGGATTATTTCAAACATTATTAAAGCCAATTAAGAAGCCGGAGTTACTGTAATTCCGGCTCTACACGCGGGTCAGTAAATAACAAAATCCCGGAATCAACATGTCTCCGTATCGATCCATATCCACGCCCCCGAAGTTGTGGCCGCTGCTCCCAGTCATTGCTCCTATAGTCGGGAAAGTTGTCTTTTTTCTTTCTTGCAATGGCGTGTCAGTCTTGTCAGTCATGCACGAGGCCAGTCTTTAATGCATACTGTTTGCAATTTATTGTTTACTTAATTGTGAAGGCAGGTAAGGGTCCTAATTTTGAGAGACTGGAGTTTTAGCGGTAGAAGTTTTCGATGTGAAGGGCCTTTCATGCCTCAAACTGAGGCCATGTTTTGCTGAAAGTCCAGAGAAATCTGCCAATTTTTATAGGAAAAATAACTCGAAAGATTCATTTTCCCGGTTAAAAGTAAAGAATGTAATTTTGCCCACGAATGAACGCATACGCACAGATTAGAAAGTTACCTAGTTTAGTGTCTTACTTTTTCCAGTTCTACGTGGGCCCCTAAAATAGTTGCGGCTACTATACCACACGCCATGGCTGTTTGCTGTGACATGCATATCACGTGACTGGGCTAGTCCAATCAGACGGCCAAACAGCCGTTGTTCTCGTTCGTCATTGGCTAACTCATGGTGACGTCACGGCAAACAGCCATTGCGCATGGTTTAATGCAACACGAAGCAGCACGAAGTCAATTACAGCAAGTACCACCAGGGTAAGACTGGAACAATTAAGATGCTACCTCTAGTTAGCTTTCTAATCAATGCTAAAACCTATCAATTGCTTTCAAACCAATCACCAAGGCAACCCCGAGGTTAATCCATTCTGGCAACAAGGTAGCTCAAACAGAATGGTATCTGTGACTGTACTCAGGCACTTCATTCCTGTTAGTTTTCTTTTCTTTGCCACCACATTCAGGATTTTCCCTAAGGCATTTCAGTGTCTTCATAGTCGGATTGTTTCGCCCGGTAACCCGGGAATCCCCGGGAAGGCCCTCACTACAGGAGGCCCTTATTAAAAAAAAAATGCTTTAATTGATATGAATTTGTATCAAAACTGCGTCTCTAAGTTGCACGAAAACGTTTCAAATTCACGCCAATTTCTTTAAAATAAGCTATGGTTAAATGCTTTGCCCCCCCCCCCCC
>JAHWFP010231605.1:0-11512 GCA_023313725.1 Lithobius niger | reverse complement strand
CCCCCCCCCCCCCCCCCCTCATCTGGTTACCCCACTGTGCGCAACGGCAATGCTTTAATCCAATTTATCTAAAGCAACGAATATGGTATAGACAACTTTTGTCCAAAAGAGTGGCTGGAATCCGACGAACTTTTTCACCGCTTCGTCGTCTTCTACACATTTTGCTTCGTTTTAAACGGTGTCTGTTGAGGGGAAGTTATTTCACCTATCGACGCAAGTGATATCCCGTCGGGTGTTATCGATAAGCTCTTAACTGGCGGGTGAAATAAGACATATCTTCCACAGGCTTGGGTGCTGCCACAGGCTTGACCAGAGAGAATCGACGGGTTATCCGTTTAGCTTCAGTTGTGCCCCCAGTCGCACTGCGAAGACACCCTAAAAATCCCTACCCTAGCTGCTGGATTGAACTGTGGAAGTTACTTGTGACATGAATTGATTGATTGATTGATTGATTGATGATTGATTCATGAATCTATTGAGCCCAAAAAGTCCATATTCTAACTTATGTTAACTTAACCTAAACCATAACCACGCATTCAACCCCCTAAACCCCCGCCGAAGAAGGTCCATACACCTGCACACCTTCTGCTTACACCATAATTATGACCAATATGGCCCCCAGAGAGTCAGCGTACCACGGAGACCCTGGAGAAACCCGGTTGCACTCCGGGGAAATAGATGACATGGGTTTTAAACTTGAAACAATGCATTGACGAGAAATTATTAAAGTTTAACGGCAAAGGCTTAATGCTACCTACCTCTATGTGCACCAAAATCGTTAATTTTAAACACTAAGAACAACATGTGCGTATTCTGTATATTGCGCTGCGGTATAGTTTTTCTCATTAAAAATGAATTAAAGGTGCCTATTCACGGAATGACAGGTTGCAGCATGTATCACCGACTAACATTATTTAGTTCTAGTGTGTGCGCGGCGTATCTTGAGTCATGCAAGTATTTTATGAGCGGCTACGTCTTCCTGGAGGAGGCGGCTTTAATCGACGGCCGCCATTGTTTTTGTAACCATCTAGGATATCAGCAAGGCACTCTGCTACTAAAAACGTACAATCGATTATCTGTGTTCCTTCTGCAGCGAACTCAAGATAGGCCGCGGGCACTATAAGTAGCATTTGATTTCAACATGCGAAGGAATGAGCAAAGAACACAAAAATAAATTTCCGTATAGCCTTTTACCACAAAGCTGTTAAATTTCTCGACTGCACACAACACTCCAGTAAATCGCGACATGTTCGTTTATCCAGAAACTGTTTCAAGGAAGAGTGGCAGCATTCTTTTGTACTGAAGGTGTCGCCCTCGGTTGACAGAAAGCGGCAACAAAACAAATCAATTGCATCAGCGCCGCTTTCGGCATCCATATTGCCCAAACCAGTTGCGTACGCTATTTTTCATCCAAGATGCGGCCGGTGTCTGTAGTAGATCCTTGATTTTGGATGATGTGGCTCTCATGCTGAATGCCAAAGAGAGTGTCAGGCCTTTATAGCTATTGGAAGCGTCGAAGGTCAGACGTTAACAATAAGTAGCAGGCGTGATGCCAATAATTGTGGATGCAAAATGTCCGCAATATTCGTTTAGATTCGTTGGTTTGGATTTGTGGTTTAAGAAGGTAATGCGGATTTCAGTGTTTTTTTTTTTTTTTTGTGTTTACGAGTAGGCAATAGAGCAGTAACATTTGCCGCCATATTGGCACCAGTATGGGTTTTGGAGGGCGTAACTACAAGGTGCACTACATAAAAATGGAGGGGGAAACAACGGAAGAGCGGATTTCTTAGGCTTAAAATAACGTTGTTTTCGCCAACAACAAAAATCGCGCGTTTTAGGTCTAAGAAATCACTCTTAACAGCATCGGCTTCAGTATGACGCCCTTCCGTTTCTCTCTGCAGTGCCCCTTGCAGCTAACCCATTAAGGCTCCAGTTATATACAGTAATACTACGTCGTGTCATTGCTCTATAGCATCAAGAACATTCAGCTGTACAAGTGATAAATTACCCAGATATCCCATTAATATTTTACAGCAGTGTACATGTGTCTCGGTAACCAATCCACCTCAGCTTGGAAGATCCCCTGTCAAGGGTATCCAGGCCAACGTCTACATCAAAGGGCTCTGTTTATGGCCCTCCGTGCCTTTTTTCTTCTCAGGTAATCGCCGTAACTCGGTGATTTTACCAATGGCAGCTACCCCTTGATAAAACTAAGTGTTGTGTCTTTCATATTCGAAAGAATAATCCCCATCATCAGTATTACATGGACACTACTGAGTTAAACTCAGTCGTACAACAACGGGATCTCGGTACCCTTTTAACCATGATCTTAAGTCGACACTACACTGTAGGAATATTGTCAAATCTGCAGTCTGTAGACTTGCTATTGTTAGAAGATGCTTTATTTCTTCTGACAGACATACTTTGGTTTTGGCCCTCAAGGTGTACGTTCGCCCTTTGTTGGAGTACGTGAGCCAGGGGTGGTCACCTTGGTTATTACAAAACACTGACAGAGTGGAATCGGTTCAGAGGTCGTTTACGCGTTCGATGCGCGGGCTTTCACCTGGAACCCGGGTGGGGTTGCTCGGCTTGGAGCCTTTGGAGCTGAGACACCTAAAAGCGGATTTGATCCTCACCTACAAGATCATTCGTGCTTTGATTCCCACTGATCTATCATTTTTCGACCTGAACGAAGTAAATTTTAATCGCCCACACTTCTTGAGGCTGAGCGGCTCGCGGTGTAGTTCTGACTGCCGCAAATATTTCTTTACCAACAGGGTCGTAGCACCGTGGAACTCCCTGCCTGAGGAGATCGTGTCCGCACCTTCGGTGGATGTCTTCCGGAGGAGGTTGAACGTTGTGGACTTGTCTGCTTTTTTGAAAAGATTGTATCAGTGATGCTGTGGTTGCTTGTACCTTTTAACTTCCGGCACGGTCTAACGGGTTGCCCTCGCTACCCTTCCGTTGTCCTTGCCCCATTGGTGAGCAGAATTGTATTATTATTATTGTCAGACCCATCTTGAAGTACGCATAGCCTGTCTGGTCTCCGAATCTTATTAGGGATATTGATCGGTGCAGCGTTCGTACACTAAAAAAATACCGGGTCTATCAAAGTTGAGCCATTCTGAAAGACCGAAGGTCCTGAAAGTGGATTCCCTTGAACCACGTTGGTTGAAAAGTGACCTGGTGCTGACCTATACTTGTTATTACATAACCAGTACGATGTGAACTATGGTCGTTTTTTTTTCTCTCCGCTCGGACAGTATGACCAGGAGTCACCCATTGAAACTGGTCGCCCCGAGGGTCACTTGAGACTCTAGAAAAACATTTTTGCTGTGCCTGTGGTGAACGTTTGGAACTCACTTCCGAGGGATGCAGTGATGGCGCCGTCACTCGCTGTATTCAAGTTCAGGCTATGCAACTGCAAACCATTGTTCTTACGGGTGTTAGAGTGTAATTACATTCTTGTATCTTAGTATGCTTGGTGTCAGTGATCCTGTATGATCCTTCCATGTCATGTTGCATTAATTTGACAAATTAGGTACTATTATCATTATTATCAGGGTTCGGGATTTTTCAAAGCTTTTCGCATATAAATTTGTCAAGATTCTGCTAGCTCGTGGAGCGTAATTATGTCTTAATACGTCTTAGTTTGATAAAACTTTGATGTAACAAAAAAAAAAGCCTTTACGTGCCTACTTTCAACATGTATGCAGTCATGGCCTTTTGTTATTTAATCTATCATTTCTATTATTTCTTTTTTTTGTTTTGCATTTCTTTATGTAAAACTCGCTCGGATATTTCTTTGTTTTCCATTTTCGTATATAATTAGTTTGCAATAGGGAGTTTTACCTTGGTAAACAGCTGCTGTGCATTCAGGGATTCTTTTCGTTTTTTAGGTACGATGGGGGAAAGCAACAAGGAAATTGCAAATGGAGTATGAGATAACCAGCCAGTTGGTTCGGATAGTTGGGGAAATAATTACACTCACAGTAAGAACAAGATACACAACAAATGCGCATAATCAGGAGGAAATGAATAAAGCATACGTAGCTACGTATGCTTTATTGATTTCCTCCCGGTACAATTAACTAACTACAACTGATGCCTTACTTGTTCACTTTTATTCAGATTTTCTTTTTAATCTTGGGTTCACCCCCCCCCCCCCCTCACGCTATGTGCTAATGTTGGTTGTTGGCAAATAATGCGTAAGTTATGTGTATACGTACGTATGTATGTTTAATATCAAGAATTTATAGGGTTGGGGAGGAGAATTTGTGACTGAGACCCATACTGAAACGTCCTAGATCCATGCCAATAGTTCCGTCTGAGTTTACAGAGGGCGCCACGAGTTTTATGTGGGAATTTCTACTCAGTTTTCAGCCTAAAATTAAACTGAACTAAATGAAACTAGCTTGTATTTAGTTATTATTTAGTTTACGTTAGATTTGGGCTGAAAAATGAGCAAAAATTACCAGATGGAACACGTGGCGCCCTCTGAAAACTCTGATGGAACTAATTGGAAAGGATCTAGGACGTTTCAGTAGTGACTTTTTAGAGTTACAAATTCTCCTCCCCAACCCTATAAATTCTTGATAATATGTATATGTATATGTATATACATATGCACAATTGCACATAGACATACACACACATACATATGTATATATTTCACTTAGGTCGGAGCATAGGCGAGGGTCAGTAATGGGGAAAGGTAGTCATTGTGATAACCAATCCAAACTAATTAACTAACTACAACAGATGCCATACTTGTTCGCTTTTATTCAGCTTTTCTTTTACATACTACTAGAGGGAGTCCGTGCTACGCACGGATAGTGTCAGATGTAAACCCATCAACTAATGGAAATCCACCAAAAATGATAACCCGACCAATCAGATTTTTCCGCATACTGCCTAACAAACGCTGATTTTCATTCGCTTCGCTCACTCAATCAGCGATCCCAAGCCCGCCACAACCCGGACCCCTTTTCCGCAACCGGTGTCCAAGAACTGACATTCGAATGTTTCTATGAAGAAATAAATAAATACGCTTTTGTAGAACAAAGTTGATGCCTTTAGCCTTTGGCGGCTTTGGCATTTTTTTTTTCTGGGAGAGGCAGAAAGTAAATCGCCAACAATGCGTCATAGGGTTTTGTTTTCATTTACAGAGTTCATCGTTGCCTATCACTTTGCAACAGCGTCGTGCCCCGCCAGTTTGAAGTGGTTGTTAAAGCGATTGTTAGATTCATATTGTTGCTGCCTACTATGCGTGGACTTTTCCAGTTTTCTAATATTGACGACCCTTCTTTTTTTTCGCTCGTCATCCAGAGTTATTATGTAGATGTATAACAACTGTATTTCGTGAAACTTAATACACACAAAGTTCAGCACTTGCATTCAGATTTTCAAAATTTAAAATTTTCCAAAGAATTCAAGGCGCGTACGAAACTTGCTAGAGAACACGACACTGCCCGACCAAATCCTTCATTTATGTGCAGTAAGCTCAAGATTGCAGTTCCTAGCACCACCTATTGCCTATTCCTGACGTTTTACGACCCATCTTACCGTTCTTGTTTTATCAAACGCACGTGCTGTCTTCCCAGGAATTGCTGACGAATCTAAAACTTCCCATCTAAAAAGAAAAGCACCGTCGTCGAATTGAGCGAATCCTCCTGGCGGGCGTTGGAAATTGTTGGAGTCGATCTGCAATTCGGGGCGCCGAGGTTTTCTTTCTGTTTCGTTGCTGCGTAGGCAACCGGGACCAATTGTGTATTTACCCACTGGCACAGACCGTCTCTAAAAATAAAGAACAATCCGAATCTGTGTTTACAACCGACGTTTGCAGCGCTGGAGCTAAAGAATTCACAGAACGCCCGCCAGTTTCTCACCAGGTTAACCGCCCACCAAAATATGACGTGACGCCACCATTCCCAACAAAACAAACTACTAATCTGCGTCTAAAGAAGACCTTAAAAGTTTGTAACTGATAATGGGAACTCGTTTAGAGCAAGTGCGTGAACTTGTCTTTAGAACACTGAAAATAGATCGGCTGCGATCGACTCCGAAATCCTCCATCAGCAAACACCGGAGGTAAGAACTTGCCCCGCTTCACCCAACAACGAGGATTTCAAGTCTTCGTAATGGAACTTGCGCCGGAAACCAGCTCACTCTTTTAAAAGGACATTCCTCCCAGAGCCATTTTCCTCGATCCTCCACATCAAGTACGGTCCCAAAGTTTTATTTACTTACCGTTAGTCAATCTTTTGCTAAAAATCCGTTTTAAAATGTGGCGTCTACGAGATTTTCTGTTGAATATTGGTAATTTTATTTATTGCGGGACGCACGTATATTATCCTTTGCGCGCCGACAATAACCATGACGTTTCACTGTTTCCGGTTGTGACGACATAGTTTTTGCGTGAATGCTGTCACGTGACCCGCAATTCGTCTACTAGGCCAGACGTCGTTCCGCGTCGTTCACGTGATAACGGTAAGCCGAAGGCGGAAGTGACGTTGTAGTATTACTACGCCGAATGTCGCGACGGCAGCGTGCGGTCACATGACTGCGCGTGGCTGTTATGAGGCAGGCCGGTTGTTGCCTTAATAATTGTATAAAACTGGTCTCGAGATATCCTTCGGGGTGAGACACTGCATAATGGTCAATAAATATACACTAATCATTGTAAATATGGAAAGAGTAAAACAAGCCAAACAGCAAAAATCGTGCACTAGAAATAACGTAGCTCAGTAAGCCAATTGGGTTGCAAGTTCGAATCCGGGTCATGCCACTCCGGCAAAACGTAAGTGCATAAAGGTGGCTTACTGTACTACGTTATTTCTAGTGTACGATTTTTTTTAACTGTTTGGTTCGTTTTCCTCGTTCGTTTGATACTGATCGTTACAGGGCATCGATAATACCCTTCACATTGCCGGCCGCTCACCCTTTACCTTGCTGCCGTGCTAAGAATGAACTCTCTCACCCTCTTTCATTGCTATCGTCAAAAGAATAAAGTCGCTCCCCCTACCTACAGCATTAAAAACGTGTGATGTGCGTGCGTGTGTGTGTTTGTACCTCTACTCCTCTTGATCCAGGGCACCTACAAAGATGGAAGCAGGACTAAATAAAAAATAATTAAATTGCGCTTCGGTTAGGCCTATTTTCATCACTGTAACTTGATATTGTGACCATCAAATACGCGAAAAAACGTGAAAAAATTAGGTCTAAGTTTTTTTTTACCGTCATGATGTTTGTTCATGACGTCATAGTTTGTTCATGCAAACCTCCTCGAGCGAAGCGAGACGACGCCAACGGGCTGCCTTTCTGTGTCCGTATCCCAAAATTTGAGCCTAAGCGAAATATGTATTAGTGGCGCGGCGTAGATCCAAAATGCACGTGAATTGTGCATTTTGTGGTACAAGCAAAAGATTTGGAACAGACATACTCCAATACAGTATATCAAGATCTGGATATGGAGGCATCGTGGAAATTAAATATTTTCAAGATGCAAGACAAAATGGTAGCCAAAAATATTGAAACTCAGTGTAGTGATTATTAGGTATGACTTTTGGTCCCTAATGAAAGCATACGTGTATATTATATCAACATTGTCCTTTATATTGTACATATTACATCACCAATACGAAATTATGCTTGTTGCAGCAGACAAATTTCATGGGAAAAAACTTGATGTTTTGGTGGCAATGGACTAACACGCCAAACAAAATACTAACCAAATATATATATAATAAAGGGTAAACCGATCCGACCGATCTGTTCCGATACCGATAATAATAATTAAAAAAAAAAAACAAGACAAACAAATTTAATATCCATAGAAATGCAACTTCAGTTTCTGGTTTTGCATGGGTTCCAACTGCTGAGATTATCCAAGACGTTCTGTGCGCTCTTATTCTTACTTAGGGCTTCAGTGTATCCATCTTCCAAATTAGATTTTAAGTGGGTCGTAAAACTTACAGCGTCGGAATTATCACATTCGGAATTTCATTACGAACTGACCCAATGGCTTGTTTTTCTCACTTAGGTGTTGCTTTTGCCGCGCTTGGTGTCAGTTTTGCAGGAAAGACGGTTGCGTTTCTTGGCGTAACGAATATCTGTATCAGAAGCCTTACAATGGTCCGATACCGGTAAGGGGAAAATACCAATAAATACTAATATACCGACACCGATAGCAACATCGGACTATCCCTAGCAAACTGAGACACACAAAATGTTGTAAGCAGGACATTCTTATCTGCTATTACACTAGTACATGTATAATACGTTTACGCCAGAGTCTTGGTCGTATTCCATGTCTGTCGCATACACCGAAGGTCGAGCACGTCAGCTAAACCTTTTTCTACTACAAATACAGCGCTTCACACAGTCCTTCTTGCATTTGCGCAAGACCAGTTCTTTGATGCTTCTAGTAGAATCATCCAATACGGATCGTACAGAGCATAGTCCGTCTACCTCCACTCCTCCAGCCCCAGCTGGTTGGTTCAGAGAGCTCTTGAAATGGAACTAGTGTCTGTCCCACACATGACCTCCTGGTACATAGCCATCTTAACATGCTGTTCTAGAGCTACCTTTGTTGGTGGAATTAGGCTGACGTTGTTCTTCTTTGAAAACAGCTTTTTTGAGCTACCTTATGTCTATGTCTAAGTATGTGCTTGTCCTGTGGTATGGAAGGCTGACATGACCTTTTCTGGTATGGTGCTAGATAGCCCAGATGACCCATGCACCCTTCTTACCATGACCAGCAAAGCATGACTCGGTATCACACTCAGGCAGAGTGTGAAACATCGGCAATGCAAGATCCTTCTGTGGTCGAATCCCTGCTACCATTTTGTGGGCAGGTAAGTAACGAAAATGTATTCCCGTTCTAAATGCCAGTCCACACGCCAGTACCTGGGTGCATGCCCTGTGACAGAGACACTGGTAACACTACGACGTGCGGTGGCCGTGTTGTGCAACATGAAGCAATGGTTGCATGGAGCGATGGATGCCACATGTTCCATCTGCGTCCAGCACACACGCCTTGGCAAAAGCTATACTAAAGTCGTCATTGAATGCCAGCAGGACATCACTCCCTTTGGTGAGGGCCTTCTTATCTGGGAACTGCATCAGGAATCGTTCTTTAAGTTGTGTTGTGCGAACTCTGCCATCTACTTTGACTCCAAGCTGCTCCAACCGAGCTGTGTAGAGGTGAGCGAGATCTACAAGTTTGAATACAGGTGCATTGTTTTGTTCTAGACTTGTTTCCTCGATGTATAGACCTAACTCAGCAAATAAGGAATCGGATTCTTGCTTCTTGCGCATAGTCTATTTAGATTCAGCTGCCTTTGCCTACCTTGTTCGCTTGTACAAGCCAACGAGGCCTTTTGAATGGTACTTGACATCACAAGCCGTAACATCGCCAGCACTCAGTCTTGCCACAAAGTCTGTATCTTCAAGACGTTTTGCACATTCCCAAACCCTACTGTTGGAATGTTGCTGCTTCACAAAACCCTTCATCTCCTGATGCTTGTCTGCCGAAGAAGCACAAGGAATCTTGGACAATCTTCATGGCAAATGATACACTTGCATCCAGTTGCGTTCATTATGCCTTTTAATCACAATAACTACAAAATATCTGCATTTGCGATTATATATGAATGTATTCAAATGTTTGACATCAAGTTTGATAGTTTAAAAGCATTTCAACACTTCAGGCCCCATTTTGGGTGCCATCTTGGCCGCCATCTTGTAAAATAATAAACCAGATCTGTTTGTAAAATATTGGTCCTCGCCTGTGCCATGATTGATGCTTGCATCACAACACGCACAATTGGTTTGCTGTACATAGATGGTCAAAAAAAGGAACCATGCGCACACAAAGAACCCCAAACCACACAGCCGATCACAGTCCAGAGCAACTAATCCAGAGCTAGTCAACCACACCAAGGTTTGTCAGCGCACTTCAAAACGACCTCTCGCCTTCCAAAAACCCACCACCTTCTCGAGGCTATAGAGATGCTTCTCATAGGAAAATGAGCTGACACACGCACGATGTTGTTTTTGTTTTTACTTAAAGGTACATTTCTCCCAACGCCATTTTCCCCGATCCTCCACATCAAGTACGCCCTAAAGTTCTATTTGCTTACCGTTAGTCAATCCCTTGCTAAAAATCCGTTTTAAAATGTGACATCTAGGAGATTTTCTGTTGAATATTGAGAACTAATTTAATAGCATATTGCGATTATATGATCCTTTGCGTGCTTACAATAACCACGACGTTTCATCTGTGTGTGTGTACAAGTACTCACTTTTAATCGTTTGCTAATAATTACCATGAGATCAAAAATCTAAAAGATAATGCGGTAAAAATAAAATTTACCAATAGATCGTCGAAGAAAAATTATAAGATACTAGCCTAAAAGATTATAAAGTGTGATGTTAAAATATGAGAATCTTTCCGGTTTGCGACGACACAGTGTTTGCGTTCATGCTGTTTCGTCTACTACGCCCAAGGCCAACAGAGATAGTAGCTATTATCTTAGCAGCTACTATCTTAGTTGGCCTTGTATTATTACGCCGAGTCTTGTGAAACGGTGCGATGGTAACATGCTCGGATGACGAGTCGCGCGTGGCTGTTATAAGGCAGGCGAACTATGCCTTTAAGGGAGCCGAACCCAAAGGATTTAATTTGATTTATTTAGGAGCATTCTCCTTAGGAGATTATCATCCTTGAGGAGATAAAGAGAGAGACAAACCCCAAGGATTATTTTACTGTTTTTTTTTTCTTTTACGGAGCGCGAAATACTGGCTTGTTTTTATTCCTTTCTAATACCTGAACGTGAAGCAATTTGTGTTCGCAATGGGCCGCGTCTTTGAGTTTGTGTGTGGGTGCGTTAATCCGTGTATTATAAAGACGTTTTGTAATTTGTTTCGTCTGTGTTTATGTTTTAATTCTGTTTCATGGATGTATGTATATTTTGTGTGTGCGTTTGCAATGTGTTTGCTGAAACATGCAAGTTCTTTTTCTTGGTAAGAGCGGTTTTTTTTTTGTCCTTTTCCATGAAACAAGGATTATTTTTATTCCTCGGTTATAGCAGAAAGTGAATGTGTGTATTATACAGGCGTTTACTCTGAGGATTTGTTTTATTTTGTTACCTTAACTTGGAGCTCAAATTACTGTTCGTTTCGTTCGAGTTAACTCTAATCCTTGTTATAGTTGGGAACTTTCACAGCTTTTGAGTTCCATGACGATATGAGCTCTAATCATTTTTTTTCCTACATGACGAAGCCGTTTTTTTGTTCAGTTAGTTTGGCTTGTGTTTTCGGTTTTTTTTTGGCTTACTTTTCATTGTCATTGTTACGGTCCAGTTTATCAAGTGTTTATCAAGTGTTAGTGTTTATCACCCAATTTTGTTCTTAAAAATAAAGGATAATTAGAAATTCTTATTTACGTCCACGCTCCGTCCATACTTTGTCCCCTTGTAGTGATTTTCGCAGCTGGAGTACTGGACGGCCA
>JAHWFP010231600.1:0-12201 GCA_023313725.1 Lithobius niger | reverse complement strand
TAGGTTTTGGGTGGATATCACAACTTTCATAGGACTGTGAACGTACAAAAGGTTACACCGTCTTATCTTCATCTGTACCTTTTATCTGGAGGAATTTCATATCTATAAATTTTCACATTGATAATTTTCTAATTTACCATTGCCAATTAGCCGTTTGATAAGCAAAATTGACATGGCTTAGTTTATTGTACGAGCATTCTTCATGTTTACGTTTCTTCAATCCCATTTTTACAGACACTGGCTAACAATCGCTGAATTCGTTCGCTTCTCTCACTCAATCAGCGCATGCCCTTAGTTGTTTTGTTTATCCTTTGTACGTTCCCTTTCGGCAGCATTTCGGCAGATTTCGGCAGCATTAGGATTTATTCTCGACATGACAAGCTGCTTTTAGTTGCTTGCAGTTGATAGGCACACGTATAACTTAGAACTGTGACCTTACAAAAAGTCAGCGCACCATCTTATATTCCGATCTATCTTTCTTTTTGGAGGCATTTCATATCTATAAATAATTAGCCGTTACATCAGCAAAATTGAGGATTTTTTTCGTTTGCTTTGTTCGTTCACATTTAGCCATGCAGAAACCCCCGTTAGAAGAACGCGAAGCATTTTATTTTTGGGTTATTAACAAAACCACGCTTCCTCATAGATGCTCGTATTGTTGTGTAACCATCACCTAATTTGCATCCCTTTATTCTTACGTAAGCCACAGCAACGTTAATGTTCCCTTATTTTGTCCTTCGTTACAGTTCAGCTTTTAGTTCGTCCAGACTCTTACAATCATCTAAGGACCAGTGTTGATTGTTCAAGCCATTGTTGCTTGAAATCTTTGGTTGAAACTTGGAAAAGAAACGAAATTTCAATTCCCTGGTGGCGAATTTCAAACGCCCCCCCCCCCCCACGCATTTGTCCTGACCCCTATAACCTACAATCCAACAAAAGGACCATCCTCAGATCACCATGCATCCGTGTGCAAAAGTTCAGCTACGTAGGACGTCTCAATTTTGCGCTGGCCATGAGCTTAAAGTCTATGGGATTTATCATGGGAAAAATCTTATTAGCTAGCTAGACAGTAACTTAAAAACAACGTTATAGACGTATCTTTTTCTCTATGATTGGTGGACACTCATCCTTTAAATTTTAGTTTTACTTAATCTCTGGCCCTTCACTTTACATTTTCCACAATTTGAAACATTTCCATCGCATCGGGATTTATCCTCAACGTGCCAAACTATGCTTTCAGTTGCTTACAGTTAACAGACACGTGTCTGCTAGTGAGCCGCCTTTTTACCATTAATAATCAATTTTTAAACAATCGGAAGTCTACAATGGGATGATCTACTGTTACTTGGCGGCGACACACTAGCGTGTGTCTACATGCACCCTCACAAGGGTGTGCAATTACCTGAAATAATCTAGACACACGCCAGTGTGTCGCGCCAAATTAGGCAACAATCATCACAACGAACATCATACCAGTTCAATTGTCGAGGTTGTAAACCATTGTAGCGTGGCGCCATAGCGTCAGTGTCTTATATCTTGAAGCATAGTTGGGCACATTTCAGGTACTTGGGGAAAAATAATAATGCGGTACAAAAGCTTAAATTGTGTTGAAATCGAGAGCAATGACCCACCTGACAAAAATTAACTCGTGTAGGAATGCCAGCTAAGGTGCTTTCAATGCAAAATCTGACCTTCAATAACGTTGTAAATGTCTTACTAGTTCCTAGCTAGCTACTAGCTAGCTAGTCCGCTCATCCCCATGTTTTATCCCATAAGGTGATTATTCACCGATACCAAAATGACGGGAATGCTTCCAGCTATGAAATTAAGCGAATGGGTGCAGTAGAATACGAACTGCGTACCTTCTATGGTTTGGCGCTTGGGGGCATAACGGAATGGCGTGGGAGGGCGCGTAAGTACGAAAGTTTTGTTATAACCATTGTTAGTATTGTCGGCATCGTCTCTCATTGGACGGCCAAAGTTTGGACAATGAGAACGTGGATAATGATGTACGTGCCTAGACACACATTAGTGCATCACGATAAATCTAAACGACGTTGCAAAGAAATTGTATTCACGTCCAATTCACGAAAAATAAACCAACTGTAAAAACAAAGCAAAATAAACAAAGCCAAAACTGGTAAAGAGGCCACTAAGTTGAGAGTGGTTCGGTCCTTCAAAGGAGTGATATCAAAACACCAAAACTAACTAAATAAAACAAATCACAACAAAATTAAAACCAAACCAAAAAAACCCATAAAGAGGTGACTAAGTTGAGAATGGTTCAGCCTATAGGCAAAAGGTAGTAGCAAATTGTTGAAAACCAATTTCTTGTTAACGTGGCACTTTACATACATCTGCACGATAGTGGAGTTGAGCCAATACACAATTAAAAAAAAGGAGTGATATCATATCAAAAACCCAAACTGGTAAAACTGACCAAGTTCCGAATGGTTTGGCCCTTCAAAGGAGTGATATCAACACACCAAAACATTCGCCAACTTAATCGCACCGAATAATACTTTGGACGTTAAATGAAAACTGGAACATTGCTACCGAAAGTAGCAATGTTCTAGTTTTCATTTAAACTGCGAATTAATAAGCGGTGCGATTAATTTGGCGAATGCTTTGGTGCGTTGATATCAGTCCTTTGGAGGGCCGAACCATTCTCCAGTTTTACCCTTTTACCAGTTTTGGTTTTTGATATGATAATATATATGCAGGCAGCACTATAGATCACGTGCTCTCTCTTAACCATCTGTTATTAGAGCCCTGTGTTTGTCGAGCAACTAGCTTAGGCCAAGATGAGTGAAATTTGCCTAGTCCAAATTATATCACAATGACGACGAATTGGTGGGCGATTAAGTCGTATTAACTTAAACTTAACTTAAACCTAGTAATTAACATATTCCCTCGGTAGACCTATCGGCGAATGGGAAACCCGGAAGTGTCTTTTTGTTGAAACCATTTTTGTTTTTTGGGTCCTTACCCAAAACCATTGTTTGATCATTGACCATTGACCATTGTTTGATCATATCGACATGGCATGAAAGTTCGTAACCGTCGGCCAAAGTAAGGATCTGTGAAAGTCGTCCGCAAACTTGTATTGTAGCTGATTTACCAACGGTTTTAGAGACTGAGGGTCATTAAGGAAAACAACAAACAAGAGCGGACCAAAAACGGAGGCCTGCGGGACCCCTCTGTTGCGTTGAAGAGGTCGTTCCAATAACGACACTCTGGGATCTATTGAAAATGAAGGACCTAATCCAATTCAATAAACAGCCAGCAATGCCATGTATTTGAAGTTTATATATTAGTTTGGTTAAGACCACAGATTCAAATGCTTTCTGAAAGTCAAAATAAATGGTATCAAAAGGAATACCAAGGTCCAGAGATTCAGTCCAAAGATCCATTGCAAGAAGGAGTTGCATTGTGGAGGAGTGCCCAGGTAAGAAACCGAATTGGTCGTTCCGGATAACTTTGTAAAGATGGAAATAGTTTAACTTGCTCGATCGAATAATGCCTTCCATAATCTTGCAAGGGACTGAAGTTAGGGAAATTGGACGATAATTTAGAGGATTTGAAGCATTTCCCTTCTTATAGATCGGTATGACATTTGCCTGGCTCCAGCAACTTGGGATACATCCCTGGTTAAACGATTTATTGAAAATGTAAACAAGGGCATTGCAAATCTCAGGTCCAATTTCCTTGTAGAAAAAGGCAGAAAAGCCTTCCGGGCCAACTGCGTGACTGGGCCGCAGATGATTGATGGTTTGAAGTACCCTGAATGTTTGAAGTACCTCGGAATGCGTGGTGCCCTCTGAAAACTCGGATGGAACTAATAGGAATGAATGTAGCACGTTTCAAAATGGAATTTGTAGAGTTACAAATTCTCCTCCCAAACTCTATAAATTCTTGCTTCTAGTGAATAAAGAGTGTCCTGAATTAGGAAAATGAATTGAGTGAAGTGTCAATGCCAAAGTAGCTGTCCACCCTTTATTCAATGAGTCACATGACTTTTCATAATGCAAATGGACAAAAGGGGCACTGCTGAAAGCTGCGACATCTAACACGAACACCGTGAAGCGCTGCCACCATTTAAGTTTAGGTAAAAAAAAAAACACTGACAATTTGGGTATCAATAATACCTATAGTGCGGACACGGCACTGCCCCTCGCCAAAAGAAGTTAAAGAGTTACAACAACTAATTTAATAACTATAATTAGACAACTAGAGTTTGATAACTAGATTTTACAATTATTGATAAACCAACATATAATTTATTACCAAAAAAATTATTAAATTACTAGCTAATATATCTTCATAATAACTCTTTAACTTTTATTGATAGCCCATTGAAGTATAAATTATACCACTCCCTTCTGAAAACAAATACATGCAAAAATTTGATAACCTAGAGAGCACATACAGGGTGGTCCAAAAAGTACTAAAAAAAAAGTAAGCCGACAAAGTGTGTAGGCCTATAAGTGTGTTGGCCTGTAAAGTATGGTAAGTAGGCATGAAAGTACACATTAGGCCAAAGGTTTTGATTGAAACGAAGGTCAGTCTGACTAAGGAAGAGCAATAAAGACCTCAGCATTACGCCAAAGGTTTTGATTGAAACGAAGGTCAGTCTGACTAAGGAAGAGCAATAAAGACCTCAACATTACGCCAAAGGTTTTGACTGAAACGAAGGTCAGTCCAACTAAGGAAGAGTAATAAAGACCTCAATCTACTGAAAAGGTACTAAAAAGAATGGTAGGCATAGAAAGTGTAGGTCTACACCTAAGCCTATTGTAATAACGAAATCAAGCGAAAGGACAAATGAATTCTAACAAAAATGTTGATTACGCAATTTTATGCCATATCAACATCATTCGAGTGTGTTTGACCGACGTGGAGCATCCAGCAGGTGTGAACTCCGGTCTGAAGAGCACATGTTGTACCGAATTAAATGAGATGAACTTTGAAAAACACGTGAAACTCATGCAAAGAAAGAAAGCAGAGAGCGTAAAAAGTTTTTGTGTTCTCCTATCGAAAAAATACTACTAGTTAAACACTACACTTTCGAAGTGTCGCCTCCCCCGCCCCCCCCCCCCTTCCAGCTACTACACAATGCCTCAGCCTTTCGTCGAAGTTCTGCCAAACTTGCGCTATCATGTCTGGTGTGATTGACTGACACACATCAACAATGCGCTCTGTAAGCTGCTGTATGTTCCCTGGATATTGCTGTGCTGCAGAAAGTTGGCCTTTATGGTAGCCCGACAGGAAGAAATCAGGAGGCATCAGGTTAGGGTCAGGTCAGAGGTTAGATCATCTCATTAATTCGATACAACATGTTCTCTCCAGACAGGAGTTCACACCCCCTGGATGCTCTACGATGGTCAAACAGACCCGAATGTTGAGATGGCAGAAAATGGCCTAATCAGCATGTTCGTTAGAATTCATTTGTCCTTTCGTTATTAGAATAGGCCTACCATTCCTTTTAGTACCTTTTCAGTACGTTGAGGTCTTTATAACTCTTCCTTAGTTGGACTGACAGTAGTTTCAGTCAAAACCTCTAGTCTAATGCAGACATCCGTGCCAACTCAACATACCTAATAAGCCTGTACACTTTCTAAGCCTACCTCTTTTTTTTTAGTACTCTTCGGACCATCCTGTATATAATACACAACAAAATGAAATGAAGAATAAATAATCGTAGTTTTCTAGTTAATGGATTTTCGAAGGGTTGTTCAAATCTTGCTTCTCTTCCAGGGATGAAAAGTGAAATTAACGAAGAGACCCTGAAAAGAGAAAAACAAACAAGGAATGAAAGGCAAAAATTGTTGGCGACTTTAAACAACTCAATTAAGCCCTCTTTTAATAAGTTAGACGTTCAGGTCTACTAACTATGCATCTCAACCACCTTAGAGAATTCCCACGGGCAGTTTCGCTGTTGGACAGTCTCAAGCCCTCTCCACACAGAAGAAAATTTCATACGAAGCGATGCGCAACTACGTGCCTACAAGGTCAAAATTGCTGCAACTGTATGGTTGGCGTTGTGTTTACAGGCAAATATTGACGTCTTTTTTGCACCGCGGAAAGTCTGCTTTTCAAGAACGGGACGCTTTAATAAAATACACAAGAACTGTGCTCAGTTGGATTACAAGATTAAAATGGGATGACGAACTTATGCCATGACTTGCTAGATTTATGTCTGTTACTTTCCAGATCGACGTGCACTCACTCGTACTCATTTACCGATAGACACAGATCTTATCTCAATGGGCCTTGAAACAAATACTTGTCAATCCAAATGTTCGTAAGTTGTAGAAGAAAGATGGATTCATGAGACTGAATATTTTCGGATGATATCACTAGATGGTCGACAACTGGTCCATTGGTCGACAACTCAAACCCAGGGGAATACTAGACCTCCGTAAAATTCGACGAAGCGAGACCACTGATTATTCAACGAGTCCAACATTTACTTAATGCATCGTGGTGACGTCACGCTAGGACATCCACATGCTATTAAGTATAGTCGTTATATACTGTTAATCAGAAAACCCACACACGTCACCGTGGAAGTTAATTTTAATAATCTAACACTTTTATGGGGTCTGTACAACCCCTATTCTACCATGACTCACTTTTCATATTAAACTACGTAACACAAATTTAGTCAGTATACCAAATTGCAAAACCAGCGTAAACAGAAACATTTGCGACTGGCAACATTTTTCACGGTACCAACATGGAAAAAAAATGTCACAAGCTAAACCTAACGCGGCAACCTTGTGTCCAGACGGTACGAAAACTAGGCAGCCGACACTTTATAAATACATCTAAATACCTCCAAAATCGTACGAGACTTAAGCGAATACCGAATTTTATACTCTAATCATCTTTAAAATATTAAAGCAGAGAAAAATGAAGTTTTACCTTAAACCACAAACATTGGTAACGGAACGTCTATCCCCTTCGCTCTGACTTCGTACACAGGAATTTTCTAACCTGGAAAATTTCCGTTCAGAAATTTACATAAGTCGCATGTATATTATGATTCACAAATATATTTTAAAAATAAAAATCTCTAAAAACTCAAATAAGTCGGTAAGTTAGCCTGACGTTACACCTTACCATTAAAACACATATCCTTGACTAATCGGTGGTTACCGCCAATAATAGCTCGTTTGCTGCAAATGGCACAGTCCGATTCTCAGGGCTAGGGGGAATCGCGCTCGTGAGGTTCCCGTACCCCTTTAAATTGAACTGCACCGTTTCTCGCAAATGAGCAGTTATTGACGGTAATTACCAATTAGTCACGGATTTCTATTGACCAAACAGAAATTTGTAGGCTACATACTCGAAGCGGGAAGTGGAAATAGCAAGTCTGTTGTCTCATTAAATATTCAGTCTAAATTCACAGCTTAGGTTATGAATGTATTTCGAGAAAAACGAAGCATTCCCCAACAGAGGAAAAGCAAGTTCGACTTGAATTATTAATAAGGACTTTTAACGGGTTTTATTCCTTCACCTCATTAAGCTATGCTTATCGAATATGAGTTAAGTGCAAACTATACTCGTATGTCGAGTACGTCGCTGCTTTAGCTCTGGAAATCAGTTCACCTGTATATGGTCATACAAGGTCTATGTATGCCCTACTCTCGAATACGCGAGCCAGGTTTGGTCTCCATACCTGTTAACGGATATTGATACGGTGGAGTTGGTTCAGAGGCGATTCAGCAAGACCTTGCCAGGTATGCATAACTTAAAATGCTGCCAACGACTCAAATCTCTTAAACTCGAATCCCTCGAACTACGTAGATAGAAAGTGATCTTATTCTTACTTACAAAATAAAGCATAATTTATTATCATCCGATTTCCCTTTTTTTTTAGAGCAATACTTAGTCACTTATCAGGGGTCACTCACTGTAATTAGTCATCCCGAAATTGAAACTTAACTGCAGAAAATACTTTTTGCGTGTCCGGGTTATCCCGGCTTGAAATTTGTTGACCGAGTAGTCTGTCTCGGCCCCATCAGAGTCCGCTTTTAGAAGATTTCTTGACAAACACTCTCTAAGTTTAAGGGCCTTCCTTTTGCGACCCGAGTTCTGTGCTTGATTTTATGAATGAATCGTTTAAAGACTGGGCGAGTCATTAGTGGTCTGTTCCGGACCCTTTCTTTGCCTTTTTGCTACTGGTGGTAAATGAATTATGAAATTAAATTTAAAAAAAACTTAAACGCATTTTACAGGTGCATAGTGGATTGGGAACTACGGTTATAACGTGGAATGGGGCGTAATTCGGGTAACCCATAGATAATTACGCAAGGCACTTAACGGGAGTGACATTTTTTTCTAACGCAAGCTATTTTTCTACGTAATGATAATTTCTACGTGAGTGATTGTTATTGTAACCATTGTAACTATTGTTGGCTTTATTTGGGGTACTTTCCTAATAAAGAAGTATATGAGGGGGCAGCATCCATTGTCAGACCTTGGACTAAACAACTCTCTTCAAGATGGACGATTCAAGTACAGCTACCTGTACGCTCGAGTGTGTTCCGACCTTCTTGTACACAGCTGCAATAGCACCACCACCATGAAATCCGTCAGTGGCGTATCACTTTTGACCACCTCACTCTTGTCACGCGAGTGACGAGCGTTAAACGGGAAAAACCAGGGAAAATCTTCGGAAATAGCTTTGATCTCCCATGACGCAAGGTCGCACTGCCAGTCTTCTAACAGTATCGGGTGCACGAGCTGTGTATGGCGTTGGTCCATCTCGAAGAGAGTTGTTAGTCCAAGGTCAGACCATTAACCATTTAACCACTACACTGCGTTGCGTGTTACTACGCGGCCTTAGGCCAGCTGAAAAGCTTCTCCCAAGTTTTTCTGTAAAGTTCCTAAGCTAGCTTTACACAAGCCATTTTTGTTTTCTGATACTCTGCCTACCATGTTGTTTTTCTGAATTGCCCTTACTCATTCACTGCAAAGCCTTCCGTTAATATTGGTTGGTTTGCCAACACTTCTCTTTCAGTCCCTTTTGTCTTTATTCGAAAATACTGGATGGGAAGCCAATTGGTCAATGGAAGAAATTTGAAATGTGTTAGAATTATTGGCTAGCGTTGGATGATTTGCATTTTTGCCTAGTAATAATGTTTAAAACAATGTAAAACAATCTTTACCAGTGGTAACACATTCTGTACAGCCACACTTTTAAAATGCTAAAAACTCCAAAATACCAGTATTACTTTATGGATTTTGGTTTCTATTGCCTATTGAAACAACCATTACCTATTTTAAAGCATTTTCCTTCTCGCAATGCTGTTTGAACTAGAGAAATAATTCGAAGACTGCATCGCTACCCACTGCGCATCCTACTGCACAGCCTCCATCGTATATATACTCTATCATAACGGCTATGCTTATCTTTTCGAGCCTCTATAGTTCCCAGATGGCGAGAAGAGGGGAGGAGGGTGGGACGAAGGTAATGTATATATTCAATAGTCAATAGAAACCAAAATCAACCAGGTAATACTAGTATTTTGGAGTTTCTAGTTGCCATGAAAATATACATTCCTATTTTAAAGCAGTCCACAGCCTTAGTCAAGGTGGCGGGCGCCATCTGACAAAGCCCCCTCAGGTTAACAAGCAGTTCGTCACACAGAACAACCAAAGTGTGCGAGGGATCAAAGTACACGTCGGGCAGCAAAGAAAGGCCCAATTCGGTATAGTCCGTCCTCTTGGCGGACATGTCCCGAAGGTAATGCGAAGTGAAAATGGAAGGACTACGCCAATAAGCTGCCTCCATGATATCAGTGATGGGAATGTTGCTGTAATGCGCCCAGGATGCGGAGATAGCACACAGTTCATTAGCTGAGACACAAATGCGTTCTTCTGCACAGTTGATGTTGAGGATATGCTCGTACTATGACTGTCTTTAGCGAAGTAGCAATCATCCAGGGTGATGTAGCCTCGACTTTATTCGTGAATGGAAGAAATAATTGGATTCGGTCATGTCGTATGGGTTTAGATGCTTTGCGGTAAAAGCGGAGGGTCGGACGGGGCGAGGACCCATTCTTGGTCATCTCCAAGAATCTTTGAAAGTGAAGGAATGACGAATGGTCTTGTTCGATCCTCAGGTCTCTGAGTCTTAGCTCGGAACGTCGCTCTAGGCGTCAGAGTTACACCGGAATAGTTGACTAGAAAGAAACAGTACGAGGCTGTGGCAGAGAGGGCGTGTAATTCGCTGCATCTCAGGTAGGCAGCCAGAGCGACGAGAAAGAGTTTTTCGTGTGAGGTGGCTGAGTGGGTACGAGGTCATGGGCTCGTATGGCGGAGCGAGGAGTACGGAGAGTACAATGGAGAGGTCCCAATCCGAAAATTGTTTCAGTTCACGAGGACTGTCGTTTTTGAATGAATGTCTCGTGGAAGAAATTCGATAATCGTCGAGGAGTTCTTTGTGTCCTGCAGCTTTGAAAACTGCGTTTAAGGCGGATCGGTATACAAGGCTCGTGGAACCAAGTACACTGCTGTCAAATAAGGAAGTTAAGAAGTGGAGGAGTTAGGGATAGGGGGATTGATAGGATTAATCTGTTCGTGATACACCAACGAAACCATCGTTGCCAGTGGCTATCGTATATCCTGCTGATGAACGTGCAGACGGCTCGAGAGGCGATGTGGTGGGTCTTGTCCCCAAAACTCCAGTTGTTCAAAGGAGTTGGATGATAACAGCCCCCCGTGTAGACGCAGTGCCCGTGGATTGGAGTGTAGGATCATTCCCTTGCCCTGGGAGAGTTGATCCGGGTGGATAGGGAGGCAGCGTGGTGCACCGATGAGGAGGCTGAGGAGTGTTGGAAACCAGGCTGCAACTGGCCAATCTGGGGCTATGAGCAAGAAACGTTCTGGGGATGAAGCAATCTTCCGGAGGACCAGCGGTAAGAGCCAAGGAGGAAGAAAGGCGTAACCAAAGAGGTGATCCCAACTCATGGTGAGGGCGTCCACGGTCCATGTTCGGGGATCTGGTAGCGGTCTGACGAAGTGGGGAAGTCTGGCATTGAGCCTCGTGGTGAACAGGTCTAACATGGGGCGACCCCAAAAGTAGAAGAGATCGTTGCAGATTGAGGAGTGCAGGGTCCATTCGCTGGTTCGCAGAATGCGTCTGGAGAGGAAGTCGGCAAAAACATTCGGGTTGCCAGGGATGTGGAGTGGGAGAAGGCGGACCTGAAGCTGGATGCAGAGGTGAAAAATTTTGGATGTGATCTGGTGGAGGGATAGGGAGCATGTCACCCCTCCCTTCCGGAGGTATGCGATGGCAGTGGTGTTGTCAATGTGTACTTGGACCACCTGCCCTATTAGGTGATGCTGAAAATGTTATAGTCCGAGGAAGACGGCTTGTAGCTCCAGAAAGTTGATGTGATTGGAAAGACCAGGCTCCCACTTGCCGGAGATGGTCATGTTGCTGACATGGGCTCCCCACCCCGTCAAGGAAGCATCGTGAACAGGTGGATCTGACGGAGAGGCTCATGGAGCGAGACTGTTGCCGTAAGATTGATCTGTCCAACCACCAGTTTAGTGTCGTAAGTGGGAAGGATGGGCTGAGGATCTGAGCCGGTAGTTGGAGCGCGGATCGGGGATCGCCCACTCATTTAGTCGGTAATGGTGCAATTGTCTGGCCATCCATCTGCCGTAAGGAACGAGTTCTGCAAAGGAGTCGATGATTCCTATAATGGAGGCTAGATCCCGGAATGTGTGGCGGTTCTCGATCCGCTCTGGGGATGGCATGACTGAGGATCGATTGAGATCCAAGAATACTCCGAGGAACGTGCATTTTTGGGTGGGTTGCAGGCGAGACTTCGGAAAGTTGATGCCCAGTCCTAATTTGTGCAAAAGAGACACAATGATGGATCGGTTGGTGCAAAGGGAGGAAAGATGTGGAGGAAGACCGTCGTCGAGAAAGGCGTGAATGCGGATGTCTTGTTGATGCAGATGGGCTAACACTGGTCGAAGTACCAAAGTAAAGATGCAGGGGACAGGAGACAAAGGAATTTGTAGACGGATCGATCGAAAATGAAACGGAAGAGATGCCGGACAGAGGCATGGAGTGGGATGTGTAGATACGCATCCGCTAAATCTAAAGAAATCGTCCAGTCGTGCTGGAGCAACGAGTTGCGGGTAGATGAAGTTGTTTTCATCTGGAAATGAGGATTG
>JAHWFP010231593.1:0-17659 GCA_023313725.1 Lithobius niger | reverse complement strand
CCCCCCCCCCCCCCGTTTGCCTTGGAACCAGGGCATTGTTAGCGGCATGTGCAGGGGATTATGGTTCAAAACTTGGGTCTGTTGCACACCTGTCATGTTCTAAGCCTCTGCCACCGCATGATCCGAAGAAGACACACATGTTTCTTACGACCTGCAAATACGGATGCATACACATATGGTTTTCAAATCGGTCGGAAAATGCGCCCCGTATAAGAAGGGTTTCGGACCTACAAGGAAGCCGAATACGTAACTGAACTGTGTAGTATCGAGTTGGATTTGGTTATCAAGACACCCCTCGTTCATGTAAACTTCTACTCAGCAATTGAAGAGGACGAGGTCATGTTGAGAGCAAGCTCTCAAGTAGGGCTTATTACTCGGCATCAGCTCCAGCTTTGAAGGTGATGGCATTGGTCAACCCGGAGCTCATGGAAAATAAAACAATTAGGGAATGTATGCATCTTCTTAAGCGAGCATATTCATGCCACAAAGATAGTTAAGTTGGCAATGCCGTCTACTCATGAACAATGTTGTCCTCGAATCTACAACTGGGTTCCCGGGGATGTAGTGGGCAAGTTGAGACTTTTGCCAGTTCAGGGTTCTGGAGACTTGCTTAATGGACAGTTACTTGTATTGGCCCCAGAACTCAAAGAAAATGTTCGACCTGCCCAAACATTGGTCAGCACGGACCATGGTAGCTATCGAAGCAAGCCTATGTATGCAAAGATCCAACACCCAGCATCCGGACATTGGAATGATCCATATGGGGGAAAGAGTAGCAGCAAAAAGCCAGCGGACAAGTCAAAGGATCGATCGCCCATTCGTGACCATCCCCCCTCCTTGTCACGCGGGAAAGGACCAGAGAGTTACCAGCGTGGCCGAGGATCGTGCCGGGGAAGAGGTAAAAGACCTCCACGTCAGTGACTGGCCATGGTCAGGGCGTCCCCCCCCCCCCCATTCACCGTAAGGTGGGGGGGGGAGGATTGCCAGACATCTTGGACATTGGAAGATGATTGCGTCGGACCCCTTCGTCATCCGTGCTCTGGAGGAGGGATACACACCGCTATTCGTCACCAGGCTTGTAACTAGAGACTGGCCGGCAGGACGTTCCGAAATCCCAGAACTTATCAAGGGAGTCAATTTGCTGGTTGTGAAGGGGGCAGTACAGGTTTTTGGAGTCCAGCAAGGGCGATTCCGAACGGAAGGAGGATCCCGAGTTCTTTCAATCTTCGGAAACTCAATCAACACCTCGCAAAGGAACATTTCCAGATGGAATCGATCGAATCAATTCGAGACTCACTCCAGCACGAAGAGTATACCATTTCTATCGACCTCGAGGATGCGTATCTGCACGTTCCCCTCAATCCCCTCGACATCTGTTCCGCCTTGTGGCGGGGGGAAAATCGTCCCAATGGAAATCTCTTCCCTTCGGCTTAGCGACGGCTCCATACGTGTTTACCCGGATGCGGAAACCTGTGCTTGCATACCGCACCTACATCACATCAAAGCTCACGCCTATTTGGAAGGTTGGCTGGTTCGAAACAAGGACGGTTTTCTTTTGACCCAGCAGTGGGAAATGTGCAGCTCCTGGTTTTCACATTTGGGTCTTGGTATAAACCTCAAGAAGTCCAGACCAGTTCCAAGCACTTGTTTTGTGTTCCTGGGTGCAATGTTCAACACTGTAAAAATGGTGGTAAAACCAACACTGGAGAGGTTCGTCAAGACGAGAACGTCGGTGAAGACATTCGTCAGAAGGACCAAGGTAACGGCGAGGGAGTTGGCATCGCTCATTGGACTCTTGGACTCCAATGCCAGACTTGTACCCTTAGGCCGCTGGCGGCCACTGGTTCAGAAGACAGCGGGGCAGCCGCGGAACAGTTAGGTGGACATCATTCCGCTACGAGACCTCCCGAGGCAGAGCTGGTCGTGGTGGACGGCGAAGGGAAACCTTCAAGTTGGAGTGCCCATTCACGAGCCCGTTCCGGAGTTGCTCCTATTTTAGACGCCGCCCTGTCAGGTTGGGGTGCTCACCTTGCCGGGGAAACTGTATCAGGCATTTGGAGCGAATAAGAGAAGGTCCTGCACGTCAACGTCCTGGAGCTCAGAGCAGTTTGGAGAGCCCTCCTTGCCTGGAAGCTAAAGCTGAGGGGTCAGGCAATGGGCATCATGCCACGGCTGTTGCGTATGTGAAGAAAGGTGCAGGCGCACATTCGAAATATCTTATGGAAGAAGCCTCCAGCCTGTTTGAGATCTGCATGCGGTACGAAATCTCGCCGGTTCCTCGCCACATAGCAGGAAGTCTCAACGTGGGGGCGGAAGAGTTGTCCCGGGGTTCACAGGTGCTGTCTGCGGAATGGATGTTGGACCCTCAGGGTTGGAAGCCCTGTTTCGTCAGTGGGGAACCCCGTAGGTGGATCTGTTTGCACTACAACAATCAGCTCTCATGTTTTGTGCCCCCGTTCCCGGATGGAGGGCCTGGGCAACGGACACACTGTCAATCAGCTGGGAAGGTCTAAATGCGTACCTTCTGTGGAAAATGATCAACAAGTTGAGAGTGGCCAAAGGGAAATTCATCCTAGTAGTCACCTGTTGGCCAGCGCCTCCATGGTTCCCAGAGTTGATGGAGCTGGAAAAGACGGATCCATTCCTTTGCCAATCACCAGCATCGGGGGAGGACCCAGCACCAAAACCCTTCCATGCTGAATCTTCAAGGGTGGAAACTCTAAGGAAGAATTTGGTGAGGGAGGGATTTAAGACGGAAGTGGCATCCAGGATTACGAAGTGTTTGAGGGAGTCCTCGCAACGTAACTACAATGCCGAATGGAAACAGTGGTTCGAGTGGTGTGTAAAGTCGGACTGCGACCCATGCAACCAGGACCTACGAATGCTGACAGCTTTCTTTGAAGAGCTTTTTGTCAAAGGTTGTCCCCAAGGGCTATCGTTCGTGTTGACATGCGTTGGGGATCCAAAGACTGTTTTCCAATGTGGTGGTTTCCAAACAGTAGACAGCCTTTGAAAGTGGGAGACCAAGACAAACGAAATTGTTCCCCACATGGAATCTGCCGTTGGGGCTGCAAAGTCTAATGGGCGCCCCATATGAGCCAGCTAGAAATGCGTCCATTCGATTTCTATCCCAGAAGACTGTATTCCTAGTCGCTTTAGCCTCGGCAGCACGCCAAAGTGAGTTGGCAGCCGTCACCAGGGATGAAGGTCATATTAGTTTGCCAAAGACTGGTCGGACTGGTCTGACTGGTCGGAGGTATTTTTGACGGTTTCGGCCCATGTCGGAGCAAAAAATTGCAAACCGGGAACGACATCAAAGCCTGTTCGAATTAAGGCTCTAAAAGAGTGTGGACAAACACGAAAAGAGCTATGCGGTGCGGTTCTACCTATCCAAAACAGAAAATAAGAAGGAGAACTGCAATTTCATAACAAGCCAACTCCACTGTTTTTTGATGTGGACTCAAACAGTGGTGAAATTATAGATAAGGGCGTGCCTAGGATCTGGGCCGTGATTAAAAGAGCATACTTGAACGGACAGGATCACGGGGATCTCCCCGCTATAGTTAGAGCACACGAGCTTCGCGCATTAGCCGCATCATGGGCGTTGGGATGAGGTGATCACAGTGTGCTCATGGAATAGCAGTACCACCTTCATCAAACTCTACCGGATGGGGTCACCCTTAGTGTAGACTGGGGACGCCCAGACGGAGGCACACACTGGTGAATGAACTATAGTGCTGACTCAGACTGAGGGAGTCACCTCGAGTGTAGACTAGGGACACCCAGTCAACTAAGCACGCCAGTGAAGTAACTGGAAGAGGAGACGAGACCAACTGTGTAGAAGTGGTAAGTTGACTTATTCCATGTTAAAACAGTAGTAGGCAAGCTCTCCCGGGTTCAGTGAGGTTTTTCCCCACCGCCTGAATGACAAATTCAGCATAATTACTGAAGTAAGTATTTGCAGGTAGTAAGAAACGATAATTTTAAGATGTAAAATTAGTTTTTACTAACCTAAATACTTACTTCAGTAAGAACCCGCCCGCCTCCCCGCATTCACTGAAAGGAGAGTTCAAATGTGATAATGGGAACAAACAAGATGGCGGCCTCCTAGTTAGGAG
Organism: Lithobius niger; assembly: GCA_023313725.1. Classification (NCBI taxonomy): domain Eukaryota; kingdom Metazoa; phylum Arthropoda; class Chilopoda; order Lithobiomorpha; family Lithobiidae; genus Lithobius; species Lithobius niger. The sequence continues at coordinate 13,541 of JAHWFP010231593.1, read as the reverse complement.
TAGCAGCGCCCCTGGCGGGAGAGGAGAGAAAGTTTGGATACAAGCTAAAAAAAGGGAGTTTTTTAGTTGATAAATGAGCAGTGATAGCGTAAAATGATGATTTTAAGCATAATTACTGAAGTAAGTATTTAGGTTAGTAAAAACTAATTTTACATCTTAAAATTATCGTTTTCACATACAAGCTTTTGCGCTAATAAAATCGGGTGTCAACGGAAAGGCAAAACTGCGTAACTAAAAAAAACTTGTTTAAGTACATAACACATAAATTTAAATAACTTCTGGGGCAAACTATAGTGGGATCCATGCTTTGAACAATTACAATTCGTAGTAAAGGCTTCAAATTGAACTTGTGCTACAAAGAGTGTTATTCAGAAAACAATCACCACGAGCATTGGAGTAAAAATTACAGTTAGCAAGGTATTGCAACTCTTTTTGCTATGACTTGTGTTGTTTTGTGATGTGACCATTTTGGAATTGCAAGTACACGGAGATCATCAAAACTGCCACTAAAACAAATTTGGCCAAAAGTTCTGTTTTGGGGTTTTCAAGTAACGGTAACTGATGCCCCCCCCCCCAATCTCTTTTGAGTTATAGGAGTAGAATGTCAAGAGAAGCGCTTACAGACGCACTTCCCTGTACACACAGGCATTCCCTGTACATGCCCCCCCCCCCACTCCCAGTCTATCACTTTAGCTTGAGTGATCTGAATCGTGTGAAAATAAAACCCTGTCGTGCATGACGTTATTTAAGGCTTGCCACCGTGATGACCATGCAGAGCAAATTGGTAGACGAAGCAACAATGTGCTAATTTCAACTTTTTGCCACGTTATTACCACGTTTTACCACGAATTACCACGTTTGCCCGTTTCATTGTTGGGGTTGTTTTAGTGGCAGCTCTTGATGTTCTCAGTGTACTTGCAACTCCAAAATGGCCACATCACAAAACTACACAAGTCATAGCATAAAGAGTTGCAATACCTTGTTAACTGTGATTTTTTTACTCCAATGCTTGTGGTGATTGTTTTCTGAATAACAGTCTTTGTAGCACAAGTTCAATTTGAAGCCTTTACTACTAATTGTAATTGTTCAGAGCATGGATCCAACTATAGTTTGCCCCAGAAGGTATTTAAATTTATGTGTTATGTACTTAAAACAAGTTTCTCATCTCTTTTGCTGTGAGAAACTTTCCTTTATAATGTAAGATTAAAGCAAGGCTGATACTGATCCCGATCTGTACCGATATTCGCAATCCTCTTAGAAATCAGAATCGGTAAATACATCGATAATACACCAAAACTAAAATATTTCACTTGTACTCGACCGGTTTTTTCGTTTAAATATACCATTTTGAAGGGTTTTTTTTTTTGCCAGCTTTCCAATGGTCCACACCCCAAATTGCTATCTCTTACTGTTCACAAGTTACAAGGCAAAATCTGAAAGCTAACAGGTGGTTTATGTTTTTAAAAAACATAAATTATAACATATTTAATTATAGTATACATGTACAGTTACCATAAAAATATAAAATAAAAAACGCTTCTAAAACTAAACAGAAGCCACACAAGTAGCAATGGAATTATGGTAACTGTAATATCATACCAACAAAAAAAAAAATACAAGTACCAAACTATCGCATAACTTAAATGTTACAGCATTGTAATGTTACATAAAAGTCAAACCAATTGCCTACTTCAAATTCATGTGCTTTAATTGTTTAAAAATATCTTTTAATTTTCATTCTAATATCATTCCCACTGCCCAGTTTACTAGGGCAGTTTTCAACTTATTAAATTTATTATTTTTTCCAGTTGGGTATGAATTTCGTGCACAGCCCAGAACTGCAACGTTCAGTGGATCTTCTATTCGCTGTGTTTCAACTGGACATAGAAGCTTGTACATTAGCATTGTTAGTACACACGCTCCCCTCATACCTACAGAATCTCAGTCGTCTAGATGCTCTTACAGAACCTCGTGCGTCTGCATTAGCTCGATTGTCTGTCATGTGCACTTACTCTGCTTTACAAGCAAAAGCGAGCCAGAAAGGTGGGTGTGTTTAAACTGTATTTTATTAATGACCAGAGAATGTAAGGCGCCATTATTTTTCTACTTCGAATGGAAAATTAAAAAAAGTTTGTGACATTGCGTAGAAAATAGGCCTCGGCGACAATAGCTATGTTTCTAAGGAGGACAGAGGTAAGTGTGTTGTAATCCACACTGCCAGAAACATTGCTGATGTTAATGTTTGCCACTATTGAGGAGATTTCAAAACTTATTAAAGAAATTTGTCTTTTAATTGTCTGAAAAAAACCGTTATTGGAATCACTTTGAAACTCACAATAACTGTCAATAAAATGTTCACCACTCATTTGGTGACACCAAGCTTGGTGACACGATACTCTATCTTACCAGCCAAATTATACTCCAAATGTCTCCGAAATGTAGAAATTCCCTCTACAGTCCTCACCAGATGCCGAATTTTCTTAAGAATGCATTGGGAATAAGCTTCCCTAATATTACTGAAAAAACCGTCATTGGAATCGCTTTGAAAATTACCCTAACTGTCAATAAAATTTTTACCACTCAATTCGCACTCATTTAGCAACACTTAGTAAGGTCTTCATTTTAACCTTAATGACACCTTGGTGGCTGTAAATTATGCTTTAGGCCGCAGCCATTTTTCTTCAGATGTCACTACTTGAAAATGCAAAAACATGGCGGGTTCCTTCACCCTTTGGGAGATCTATTTAATTTTGGAAACTCTTTTATCAATCTCTAATGCGTTAATCCAATTTGGCATGTTAATTTAATGCTTGGCTTGATTTAGCTCTTACACAGTAATCAGAGTGACACCTCATGTTGTGTTTTAGTATGAACTTTAGTCATAAAGTAGAGACTTGGTACAAATTTGACCACCAAGTATGATCAAGGGCGTAACCAATTATTATTTTTTTTTTACATGTGGAATTGCTATTTGTATCAGTGACAAAAAAAACATTAATGCCTGACATTGTTATGTCATTTCAGCTGCAACAGGTAGTCGTAAGAAGGGGAAAAAGTCCCGTCGTGAAGCAGATTTAGAGGTGAGGTTTTATGTACAACGTAGTGCTGTTTGATGCTGTTTTCTTTTATTGGTGTCTTCGATAAAATTAAGATGTAAAAAGTGATACGTGAAGTTGAGGTCAACTTGAGTAATGACTGTTGAGTCTTAACTTTTGTATCGACGAGGGTTGACGCAACCTAACACCAGTTGCGCTTGGTGCCTGTCGACCTTTCATATCCTGTGATCATGGGACCTTTCATATCCTGTGGTCAACGCGGAAGCACAATATTGAGCTAGTGTTGACCCCATACAAGGTTACTCGGAGTTACAACCAAACACGTGTATCGTGCTTGTCGAACTTTGTTATTCTTTCCCGCTATTTTGCTATTAATATGGCTCAAAATCAAAGAAAAAAACGATCTGTAAGCATAGTAAAGAGTTGTCCATAAAAAAAGCACAACATAAAAATTTGTCCGAAATCCAAAATCCATTTCTGATTCCGAAAAAAGTGGATCTATTTTCGAAAGTTTTAAAATATAACTTTGAAAACCAAAAAAAAATTGAACTTTTGCTCGGTGCATCATTGGTACTGTGCAACCGAAAGAATGTCGACCATTTTTAAAAATGTACGGAAAATACGACGCACTTTTTCGGAATCAGAAATGGATTTTCTATTCAGAAAAATGTTCCTTTTGCACGTTTTTAAAAAAATTTCCAAAAATTTCAGGTTATGCATTTTTGTGTACCACCTCGTGTGTCGAAGTTTTAGAACTTTAAGCTTTATGGCCCTATTTGAAACCCCACTTACAGGCTATCTTTCATGAATCGAATCAAAATATCCTTTGTTAACTAACAATACAGCCTACTTTTCTTGTCAGTGAAAGTAAGTGTTTTGTGAAAATGTTTAACATGGTGATTAAACTGTTTGACCTAGATTACTAGTGCTGAAAGGTGGTTATAAACAACACCGGTAAATGGACCTGGAACTGGTACCGGCTGCTCAAGGAACCGGGGCCGGTGGTACCGGCATGTAGGCAGTCCGATCGATCCCTACTGGTTACCAACTTGATACTTGCCGAACTAAGAAGTCTTCCTCGGCGAGTATTTCGCCTAGTCCATTAGAATTCTTTACCGTTTTTCCCGGACTAATTGTACCCCAAGCCTTCTTCTTGTCTTGGCCTTTGCTGACTGCCATCCCTGGCTATATGGTGGGCGAGCTACATGGCCATTAAAACCTGAACTGCTAAAGATGGAGTCAGCCCATTTCTTCCTTAGGCCTAAGCACCATCCTTTCCATCTCCCAATGTGTCTGCCAGTTTCACCACTTAACATCCGTCGACACATAACTTTCTGTTGTCGCATAAACATGTTGCTTGCCTCGGTAAAATAAATCGTAGTAAAATAACTAAGCGATCTACGGGTATAAAAAATTGCAGACGTAATAATTACAGTGTAAATTATTGCACAAAAATGTACTTGGCACAATCGTATTAGGTTTTCATAACTTTAAAAAAAAAGTTGAAGTTCGACTACGTAAATCCGCTTTACGAAAATATTCACCTTCCGTTGCAGTACATGGGAGACCTTGAAATGATATCGTCCTCTGGTTATTCTTCCATTACAGCGGTGTTTACGGCTTCCGACATCTTTTTTTTTAAAGTTTTTACTACCGTATGTATAAGTAGTTTAAAGTTGTTTTATTTCCTAATTATATATTCACTAACGTTGAATGCAATCCCTTTACGGCCACCATCGCGCTCCCACTCCCAGCCGGCTGTCCGCCAAGAGACGCGCACGTGCTAGCTCCAATGGCTGTGACCTTAGACTCGCTTCGCGTGACGTCACTTGTGACTGACCCCCGCCGCGATGAGTGATCACGTGCTATACACGTGCCAATTGGGGAATCCCAGCTTTCCAACGTGACCAAGATGGCGGCCGTTCGTTGCGTTGTTGTGTTACGACAGCTTGAACCAGGGGCTAGTTTTAGCAAACAAAAGCAATTTCACGTCAATTTAGACGACACGGCCAACAACAACATCAGTTGAAGTAATTAAAAGATGATACTAAATAAAATAAATCCAAAATACGCGTGCCAAAGTACCTAATTCAGTCGGAATACACCTCTGTTGTATGCAATGGCGGTTTTTCTTTCCAAACGGGACTTTGATTCAAGAGTGCGTCGGAAGTTTTAGAAACAGTTTTGAAGTGACGATAAGTTGTGGTTTGGACGCCAAGGGGTTAAATTCGAAAAGTAAGACGGTTTAATGACGGCATCAAAAACTAGCAAGAAATAATAGCATGATAAACCAAAGATGACTTCCATGTTGCAAGAATCGAGACAGTTTTGTTCATAAAATAAATAGTTTTTTTGTGTTGGTTTCGTTCCTTTTTTTTTTTTTTTGCTCTCGTTCTTTTATTTTGCTTTCGGTCTTTGTTATACTGTGCGCAATAGAAAAGCAATTTAAAAGGGAATGAAAGCAAAAAAAGGAACGAAACTAGCGTAAAAAAGCTGTAAGTAAAAGACCTGTTGTGATTTTTTTTTTTAATGCAACCAAAATTTAATAATTTTAATGTAAAATAAATGCATAGACTACATACTGGTTTCACAAATATTGCAAAATTTTGCAAAATATTTTTCGAAATGAAGCAGTAGGCTAATCAATGAGAAATCCTTCAACTAGAAAAATGTTTTTTGATTGATTAACCTAATGAGTGCTTTGTTTGAATTTTTCAAAAAAAATTTGCAAAGTTTGGCAACATTGCAAAACAGTTCTGATAGTAACCTACATGCAATTATACTATACTGGTACTCTTAATAGCGTAAGACTTCTAAGTGTTTAATGTAAAAAAGTAATGTGAAGCAAAGCGAAATTAACACCATAGCTGCAACTTATAAAGGGATAAAAATGAACAACTTTATTTCGTTTTTGTGTGAATTACCCGGTATCCGGTACCGACCCGGATCCGGCACCTAGATCCGAACCGGTCCTGCTCTGAAATCAAATTATCCGGAACCGGCAAAACGGCGTCCGGTCGATCCCTACAAACTTGTAACCAACCAATAGTGTCAGTGTGGCTGTAATGCCAGCTTGCGATTCTAAGTCTCTCAGTAATGAGCTTGAATGCTTCTTGTTTTGGTAGCACCTTCCAGGTATGATAATGGGAGGTTTCACTGGGTACTCTAGTTTGTTCTTTACTTTGTGAGATGGACCTTGTTTAGCTATACAAGTTGCTAAAGCTTATGCTGACTTACGAGGTGATAAGTCCAGCATATCGACACTCGACCAAAAAACTAATCTACCTGGTGGATTAATGAAGGAACTTTGGAAGTAATGTTTTTGAAGCCATTTAAAGGATATTTCGTATTTAAAGATGCTGACAACTAGGCAATCTCCGCTTGTGACTCCGACGAGGAATGACCTGCACCCATTTAACGGCCAGTTGGGGGAAGGCTCAGGCACATGTGAAAGAATGGGGAAAAAACGGATACGTCCCTCTGTCGTCACCTATTACTACAATTACTTGGCAATCTACCAAAGACAGGATGCTGGAAAAAGAAGTGCAATAGCTCCTCAATGAGGGTAGCCTACCATTCGCCCTTCCCCTACTAGGAACTCTGGGTTTCTAGTTTTACAGCCCCGCTCGTGTCATCCCGAAGAAGAACAGGGACACGCATCTGATCTTTTTGGCTTTGCTTTACAACTAAAATAACAAATTGCGTACGCTTCTACCAAAGGTTCAGTTCAACTTTGAGTTATTGAACTGCACATTTTCGGTAGTTTTAACAGTATTTTACTATTACCTTCTTCAGGCAAAGTTGTCCAGAAACACTAGCACTAGGTTGCACTACATCATTCAATTTCTGAATTGCACTACATCATTCAATTGAATGATGTAGTGCTAGTGTTTCTGGACAACTTTGCTTGAAAAAGATAAGACTACAGTTGTAAAATACTGTAGTAAAATTACCGGAAATTTGCAGTTCAATCACTCCAAGTTGAACCAAACCTTTGGTAAAAACTTACTTACTTTGTTATTTTAGACAGAACACTCGGTGTCAGCATGGGCCCACATGTGCAGTTCCGTCCTATGAGCAGTTGTGGGATTTCTTCACCACCACCATTGCGTTAGTTCTTACTCCTATCTTGACGACTGGTGTTCCTCAACATCCGCCCACGGAATCTCCAAGACCTTTGGTTTTGCCTGTCTCACTTCATGAGACTGGGCCTACTGCGAAATCACGCTTACTTCTGGTGCAAACCTTTGTATTTCTGGGGGCGGAATTCAATTTGTCACCAAGAGGATCGCCAAGTTGATCTCGACCTTTCCTTCTGCTTCGGGATCAATTCGCCCGTGCCTTGGGATCATTGATAGGGCAAATGGATTCCTTAGCAACGCTTGTGTATCTGGGTGCCTGGAGGATCATACACATGCACTGGTTTCAGAAAGACAAGTGGTTCCTGCTGCCGGGAAGACAATATTTCCTGTCCAACTTGCCCTGGACTTCTCAGCAGTGGTGGCTAAAGGAACTCTATTTGGCCTCAAGGGTGCCAGTTCAGCCCCACTCCCCATCCTGGATCTTCTACTCCTCACAGATACTTTGACGTTGGACTGGGGTGCGAAATGGGTGCCCACACAGCTTCAGAAACTTGGTCAGAAGAGGAAACAAGCCTGCACATCAACACCTTGGAACTGAGATCTATTGTTTGTGCTGTGGAAACCACTCTTGTACCCTGATAGAGGTGGTTTCCAAGGAGTTCTGTGTCTGGTATATCACGTGACGCTTACCATCTAGACACATTGGGGGGAAGTTGAATGTACTAGCTGGTGAATTATCACGGTACGGATATGTCCCAATGAGACGAAGTTAAGGTTGTCCCCCAGGATCTTTTAAAAATGGGGAACACACTCGGTCGACCTGTTCATCACCCGCTCTGACAGACAATTCCAGAACTCATCTCCCCGTTCTCCGATCCTCAAGCATGGGCAACGAACAACTCAGCATCTCGTGGGTAGGGTTTTCCACCCTGCAGAAAGTGCTGAACAAAATTTGGTCATACCAGGGCTCCTTCATCCCCTTTGGCAGGTTCATGGACCTGAAGAAGGAGGACCAAATCTTGCTCCCCTTCAAACCGAATCTGCTCACCCAACATCAGGGCCAAACGCTTCATCCAGCCATTCTTTATCTTCTCATTTGGAGACTCTGAAGCATAGCCTGAAGGAAGCAGGTTTCTCCTGTACAGTAGCGGGCCGTTTACTAAAATGCCTAAGGAAGTTGACTGTCAAGGTGTATGATGCAAAGCAAAATAGCGAAGATGGTTTGTGTGGTGTGGCAAGAATGGGTGGGCCCCTGAGCCCCTCAGTGATATACCTGGCAAGGTTCCTGGAACAGCGTTTCAAGGCTGATTTGTTTCCGTCTGCCGTTAAAAAATGTCAGTCAGTGATATACTCCGTGTTGTCCTTTGTTGGTAAAGCATGGTGATATCGAGATTAGTTCAGGCCTTCAGCAACCTTTGACCTCGCGTCCGTCGTCTATTTCTTGCCTGGAACCTCCCCATGGTATGTGCAAATTTTATCTATGGCCCCTTATGACCTCTGCGATTAGCCTCGCTTTGGCACCATACGTAGAAAATAGGAGTTCCTAGTAGCCTTGGCAACTGCAGCCTGTCATTGCGAACTGGTGGTGTTCGCCAGGGAAGACGGTCACATTCGCTTTGCAAAGGACTGGCCAATCATCACCCATGTTAGTTCCATGCTAACCCACATAGTTCCATGTAAAGAACCAGAGGTCAGATGAACCCCTACGTTCAGCAGTCATCGGAGGTCTTGGGCTGGTGGTGGAAACTCAGAGCGGGAACGGGTACAGCGATCAAGTCGTGCCGTAGGATTTTGCCCGGGTTCTATAAAACGTTCCGGGCTTGCGGCCAAGTCTTCCGGAAAGGAGGCTCCACAGATGCCTCTTTTCGTAAGCGTCGAAAAAACTATCACCCCCTTGTCACTGCCGGTCTTCCCTACAAAACTGGCGGATTGTATTTGGTACGTGATCAAAAGAGCCTGTGACATCGCCTTGGATCCAGTGGATTTTTTCCCCTCTCAATGTAAGCACCCAAATTCGGTGCATTGGCATCGTACTGGGCTTTTGCCTCACGTATGCCGCTGGACGAGATTGTGACGACTTGTTCGTCGCGCAACAAATACATCTTCATCAGCCACTATTTGCGAGATGTCAATGGGGCTGGTGGAGGAGAAAACATGATGAAACATGTTATGGCTGGCAGTCATGTGGGCAAGGAGTGATGTGGCACAACTGCCGGTGAGAAAGAAAGAAGCCTTGCATCAGGTGGGTACCTTTGTAGTATGTATTGTTATAAGCTTACGGGTATCATCAATGCAGATAGCTCCGGGTTTGACTCTACCCACCTCCTTCCTTTAAACTTAAAATTAGTTTTTACTTTTACTAAAATACTAAGGTAACTAGATCCATCCGTTGTCCCCACTCTTGCCGAACTGGATAGTTTGCCAAATGAAAGTGAGGAAGGACAGGTGACAATGCTTGCTGGGATGTAGACTGGGATGCCACCTGGTGGGGTTTGAAGAGGGAGGGGCTTAAAGCTTTGAGCTTAAACCTTAACCTTTTGGCATAGAGCAGTAAATAAATGATTTAAGCCAATAACTAACGGTAAGTATTTTAGGATAAGTAAAAAATAATTGTATATCTTTAACATTACGTTTATTACACCCTTGCACTCCGTTTTACCAAAATTGGTAAAATTGAAATTCTGTGATTGAGTGGCGTATTTATGGAAAATAACATTGCCGCTAGGGATCGACCGAGTCCGGATATATCCGGATCCGGCGCCGGATAATGCGGTATCCGGCAAGATCCGGATCCGGCAATTATATTGAGCCGGATACCGGTTGCAACACAACCAAAACATTATCGCCGTAAACATGTTGCTTGCCTCGGTAAAATAAATCGTAGTAAAATAACTAAGCGATCTACGGGTATAAAAAATTGCAGACTTAATAATTACAGTGTAAATTATTGCACAAAAATATACTTAGACAATCGTATTAGGTTTTCGTAACTTTAAAAAAAAAGTTGAATTACATAAATCCGCTTGACGAAAATATTCACCTTTCGTTGCGGTACATGGGAGACCTTGAAATGATAATGTCCTCTGGTTATTCTTCCATTACAGCATTGTTTACGGCTTCCGACATCTTTTTTTTAAAGTTTTTAATACCGTAGAAGTAGTTTATAGTTTTTTTTTATTTCCTAATTTATATTCACTATCGTTGAAAGCAATCCCTTTACGGCCGCCATCACACCCCAATCCCAGCCGGCTATCCGCCAAGAGACGCGCACGTGCTAGCTCCAATGGCTGTGACCTTGATTCGCTTCGCGTGACGTCACTTGTGACTGGCCCCCGCCGCGATGAGTGATCACGTGCTATACACGTGCCAATCGGGGAATGCCAGCTTTCCAACGCGACCAAGATGACGGCCGTTCGTTGCGTTGTTGTGTTACGACAGCTTGAACCAGGGGCTAGTTTTAGCAAACAAAAGCAATTTCACGTCAATTTTGTCGACATGGCCAACAACAACGTCAGTTGAGGTAATTAAAAGATGATATTAAATAAAATAAATCCAAAATAGGCGTGCTAAAGTACTTAATTCAGTCGGAATTACACCTCCGTTGTATGCAATGGCGGTTTTTCTTTCCAAACGGGACTTTGAATCCAGAGTGCGTCGAGAGTTTTAGAAACGGTTTTGAAGTGACTGTAGATCGTGGTTTGGACGCCAAGGGGTTAAATTCGAAAAGTAAGACGGTTTAATAACGATAGAAATAACAGCATGATAAACCAAAGATGACTTCCGTATTGCAAGAGTCGAGACAGTTTTGTTCATAAAATAAATACAACTTTTTTTTATGTTTGTTTCGTTCCTTTTTTTTTTGTTCTCATTCTTTTATTTTGCTTTCGGTCTTCGTTATACTGTGCGCAATACAAAACGGAGCGAAAGCAATTTAAAAGGGAATGAAAGCAAAAAAAGGAACGACACCAACGTAAAAAAGCTGTAAGTGAAAGACCTGTTGTGATTTTGAGTTTTTTTTAATGCAACCAAAATTCAATAATTTTAATGTAAAATAAATGCATAGACTACATACTGGTTTCACAAATATTGCACAATTTTGTAAATTATTTTTCGAAATGAAGCAGTAGGCTAATCACATCAATGAGAAATCCTTCAGCTAGAAAAATATTTTTGGACTGATTAACCTAATGAGTGCTTTGTTTGACTTTTTCAAAAAAAATTTGCAAAGTTTGGCAACATTGCAAAACAGTTCTGTAGCCTACATGCAATTATACTATACTGGACCGTACTCTTAATAGTATACTAAGTGTTAAATGAAAGAAAGTAATGTGAAACAAAGTGAAAATTAACACCATAGCTGCAACTTGTAAGGGGAAAAAAATAAACAACTTTATGTCGTTTTTGTGTGCGAATTACCTGGTATCCGGTACCGACCCGGATCCGGCACCTCGATCTGGAAACGGTCCGGCTCTAACATCAAATTATCCGGAACCGACCCGGATCCGTCTAAACGGTATCCGGTCGACCCCTAATTGCCTCCTCTAAAAGGTGCAGTGGTTTTGTGCCATGGTGCAGTCATCGGACATTTTGGTAACTGCTACTTTAGTGCTGTTGCAAGTGTGTTAGTGCTGCTGAATGAGGCACGAGAAAAGTGCCTTCCATGCGTGTATGGGTAAATGTTAACCCACTTTACTGCCTCAGACGGTATGGTGTTCCCTTGTAGGAGGTTTTGGGGCAAAGTCAGCAAATAGTGGCAGTGGCTAGTGCAGCAGCAGTGATTTGTCATGGTCAAGGCATGGTTCGGCCCTGATTAAATGGGAGTGTTGGGCCATGGTCGATGACGGTGGGTCCTTAAAAGACTGGCTGCCGGTGCCTTGTTTATAAGAACAGCAAGCGTGCAATTTCCCATCTGAAAACAAGTAGAGGGGGCGGGTGTAGCCCCATTGGCTAGATATAATTAAGACACTGCCGTTATTTGTAATGTACTGCTGTACCCCGTAAAGAAGAAGCAAACATTTGTTTGTTCTGCGCAATGCCTGTTAAAGGTTGCGTTGGGTCAGACTGAATACTTGTCCTAAGCAACTATTGTGGTTGCATCTGGTTATCCTACTGGGACAACTGGTGCTGGGTGCTTAGGCTCCCTCTAGGTACTGTAAAGATGGGTTTTAGAATTTTTGACTGGTCTGTTTACAAAACGATGACTGTACATAGGCAGCTATGTTCGGCTGAATTTCTAGGTTGGTACTGCAATGGCTACGAGTCGGTTAGCTCGACGCTTGGTAAGGAGTTGTTTCATGGGTGGCTGCCTCAGCTTGGATGTAGTGATAAGGCTGCAGTTGCATGCTGCTTATGTTCGGCTCACCGCTTCGTAGAGGTTTCTTTTGGTTGTTCAGTCTGGGAAAATACGTTATGCGGTTTCCAGCGTGGCCTGGAGACCAAGCAAGTGAATTGGCATAGGTCGACTTGGACTGATGCAGTTTTTCAGGATTCTGGTGCAGCGTTTGTTTCTTACTTCCTGCAAATACTTACCTTCAGTAATATTGCTAAACCCACCTTTTTACGCTATTTACTGCTCGCTTATGAACTAAAACCCCCCTTTTTTATGTTCTCCCTAAGCTTTTCTCCACTGCCGCCAGGCGGCGCTGCACGTCCTTACCGACGTCAGCGCCCCCACCAGTCCCACCGCATCACTTTTCGAGCACTTCATCGTGGATGGTTGTGCGAGTTTTTACTGCGTGCTTCGCGAATTAACCAACGCGTATTATGGACTACAACAACGGACTTCGATGTCAAGAAGTGGATCCGACGAGCGGCTTATTGGAAAGCAGCACGGTGGGAACGGGATCGAAGCACAGCAACGGTCAGTAGTCGGTAGGCTTAACGGATACGGCCATGCCGGCGGTGTTTTTTGGTCGGCCGGTCGTTGCCGAGGGCAAGATGGCGGCCGAGAATGAAGCTTTTGTGATTCGTGGTTACAGAGGCGTCGTTGCCTCCCATTCTTCCCCGGGATGTTCGTGTTGAAATACCATTTTTTTCAAGCAGATGGTGATTTGTAGAGTGAGCCAGTGGAGTTGTCACCGTCCCTCAAGGCAGGTCCGTGCCGATCCGATGGCGGGCGTTAGGTGAGTGGCCGACAGTGGCGGTAAGTTGGAAACCAGTAGTGTTGAGAGGATGAATAGGACGACCACTCCCGGGGGGGAAAATAGCGGTGCGGTTCCTACACTGAGTGGTAAAAAGCCGGCCACGGGCGCTGTCCGTGGTCCGACTATCCCAGCAAAAAAAAAAAAAGTTGCAAGTGCCGCGTTTGGACATAATTGCAACGCTGGTTGAGCCGAGGGGTGCAAATTGAAGCCGATTTTTTAACCGGACCCACGCTGTCGCCACTGGCAACACGTGTGTAGCA
>JAHWFP010231592.1:396-19187 GCA_023313725.1 Lithobius niger | reverse complement strand
CAATTGTCACTCATGCCTTCAGGTGACATGGCTTTGGCTGGAAGCATACCAAACCTCTACCAGTTGGATAAAACAAGAAATAAGGTGGAGCTCCTTTCTGTGTTGGGCTCCACCTTTCTCCATTTTTTTCTTGCTGCTGGACAACATCGCCACGCACATATTTTTTTATCTTGCAGAGTGATGGCCGCATTTTTTATTTGGTTTTGCTAGGCACGTTTCCTTTCCACGTTTTTGTGCAGTTTACTGAACACGCATAGCAGTTTTTTGATTATGTATGGGTAAATGCTTGAAAGCAGATTTGTTCATTAATTATGAAATGTCGGTCGGTTTTTTGATGTCGTTTCTTTGCTGCACCTTTGGACTTTTTATACACATGCTGTCAAGCATTCGCAGAGTACTGTGATGTTTCGGTGTGAGATACAGCACGGTTTTCAAGTAAGATTCTCGTGCTTCTCCTCAAGCCTTCAGTCACCATTCCGAGGCAAAATGGAGTGTCTATTGCTATTTTTAAAAATCTTTTTGGTTTCTTAATTTTGTTATGTAGTTTTTTTTAAGAAGTAGCTCTTGCTAAAAATCTTGCTTGAAAACTATTTGTGATTAATGACCACGAGGCGCAGACTTTGCGAATGCTTGCCAGCACAACACGATTTTTTTTTAACAATTCAATCATACGAGTATTGTTTTTTTTCCCCCCTTATAAGTTAGCCTACTCTTACGACTTTAACATCGTATTTCAACTCAGGGAATCATATCGACACGAACATTAGTCTGCTGCTGCCAAAAGAAATAGTCCCCTATACCCTAACTCCTTGTGGGCTTTTATCTACAATCTCTCTCATGCTTCTAATATTAAGACGGAAGAATACATGGATGGCTTCATGCAGGTGGATGTCTACAAACTAAATGTGGAACAGACTGCAGTTTAGGTTCATGAGCTTTTGTTAACGCAAAATTAAAAGTCCTATATCCTTGAAGTCACACGAAGAACAAGTTTCGACATCGAATTTTCAGTCCAAGAATTTTGACTAGGGGGGGGGGGGGGACCCATGGTGTAAGCTGCTAAGTTACACAATTCTGCAACCATTTATTAACAAAATGGTGCCTGTTTATAACTTGGCTCAGTGCCTAGCACCATATGTGCTAATTATTAACCTCATCAAAACTCCCGTTTTAAGCAAAGAACTTGGTCCTGGTGTGAGAAGCACGTATTGGGCCTCGCTACCTACAACTGCTTAAGACAAACTATACTGTGTTCCACATTATGTTTGCAGGAAAATGACAGTATGATGCCATGTTTTCTTCCACTACGACTCCAAAAACATGTAAATGTCCCACTTGTAGACTCCAACAGTAACTGTGTAGAGTCTACAAGTGTTATATCCACGTGTTTTTGCATTCGTAGTGCAAGGAAACGTGGCTCATACACTCAGTTTCCTGCAAACATAATGTGGAACAGACTATAGTACCAGAACTGCACCGAAACCATTTTTGTTATGCGAAGAACCAATTACTGATTAATTGCTGTTAAATAAGAACCACCGATTAGAAATTGTTAGGAATAAACAACATTTGATAGCAGGAACGGTACAATGAAACACCCAAATCGGTATTTGGAACAGTTACAAAAAAAATATGTGAAAAATAACTGAGGCACACAGGCAGTAGCGCGCACAGGCCACCGAGAGAGCATGGGAAACTTTTGTAAAATAGCACGCTGACGTTTTTTTTCTTCCTGGGTACCTTTTTTTTTTTTTGCTCGTCTTTTATTTTTAACGTTTTACAATTTGTCACTTTTTTTTACCCTTTATGCCTCTTTCCTGGCCTTCTTTTTTGCCCTTTTTAGGCCTCCAGGCCCTTTCTTTGGCTGCAGCACCAGCGTTTAACAGTTCAGAAAACCAAAACAGGGTATACCCCACCCCCCCCTCCCCCCCCCTGTGCACGCCCCAGCACACAGGATTCTTATAACCACCAAATGCTTTTTGTTTCAGCGTAACCTTTTTTAAAATTATTATTGATATCTTTTCAAAATGGCTGACCACGAGTTAATTACCAGCAGATAAATACCGTATCCTGTTTATATCTAATGGGATCGATGCAGTCCAGATTACGATGCATTGAACTAAAATCTACGACAGGCAAATCGGGCGATGAAAAGCAGTGGTACACACCAATACTGAACTAAGAAAAATGAGAACAACCCTTTTTTTTTAGGTAGGGGTAAGTGCGGTAACAGGGTTTTTTGGGGCCACTGGAACACCGACCTTTCAAAAATAGAAAACAGCAAATTTGAAGCTTTTTACTTGCTGTATGGATTGGTAGGTACATTATTTAGCAGAATTGGTGAATCTGAGAACAAAAATCTCAACTGGGCTGAGAAATGGTTAGCTAAAATACCATTGATAGCTAATAAAAGATGTCATCAAATGGTTTTCTCGCAATTGTCAACTTTTTTTGTGCAAGATAAGAAATTCAGGTAGGGGCCCAATTTCCCCGTATAAAACGTATTTTTAGTAAACTAGCATACGGCCACGGGGTAACTGGGTTGGGAGGGGGGGGGGAAGGCAGATGCTTTAAAAACCATTTTGCTATTAGTTCTGCTTGTTAGTATAGTACAGTATACGTTAAATGTAAATAGCCTAACGCAATTAGTATAAAGAACATGCTCACCTTTCTGTGTTTAGCTTTGGTTATTTGGATAGACCCTATTCAATAATCTGATGCATCCAGCCAATCGGTTGTTCTGCGTGTAATTTTGTTTGCATAGCTGTAGTAGGATTACAGCAGCAAAATGCTAACCTGAATCCTAGCCCATTTTTTAATGTTTCGTAAGCAAAAAAAAAATGGTTCGTGTTCTAAGTACCCATAGACAGATACATTAATATCGACATTTAAATTACCGTAGGTGCTTATAGTGTCGTGGCCTATCTTGAGTTCTCCGCAGAACGAACACGGATAATCGATTGTACGTTTTCAGTAGCAGAGTGCCTTGTTGATATCCAAGATGGTTACAAAAACAATGGCGGCCATCGATTAAAGCCACCCCATCCAGGAAGACGTAGCCTCTCACAAAATACTTGCAGGACTCAAGATACACCGTGCACACAAGAGAACTTCAAAAAATATGAATTTAAGCGTATTTTTAAGATGCAGCTTAATCTTAGCTGAGCCATTGTGAACTCTCAGTGAATGGATTAACAAAATGGTGAAGCAATGGAAAAATAAAAGTGCACCCTTTACACATTGACAGAACGTGGGAAGAATGGTTAAAGGATACATGCCATCGCGTGGTTAAATCAGCTTCATTCTAATCGTGGAATATCCCATACTCCGTCACCCATTTTCTCCATCACCCATTAAATTTTAATGTAATTTCATCTTGGACAGAGTAGTAATAGGACATGCCTCTCTGCAGCAAGCGAATCACGATTGTGTTATCCAGAAGTCGTGGACAAACAGGGCCTGTAAACATTTGATCAAAACACCACAAAAGTGACAGTTATGTAGCATAATTTATGAAACGTGAATCATCTTCAACAGACTTCCAGTCAAGACAGTTTGCCGTTAAGTGGTTTGTAGGTTATTATTCTTACTAACCTTATTTTCAGCAGCCTCCTCACCTCAAAGGACAATAAACGAAATGTGCCAGGAATTGCTACGACGCTCAATACTGTCGCAGCTAGGTTAGATTGGGTTGTCCACCGATCAACGCTGACTTCGGCTAACAACATTGGAACGCGTGTGACAGAACGAAGTTGTTGCGAGAGAGATCTCCATTAGTACTTTGTCCAGTATTCTATGCTGCAACTATTTAGATCCGTTTATGAACTTCTTAAGTAACGAAAACCATTTTCGAACGAGTATAAAGTAATTTTAATATAGTTCAGATCCTTGAAACCCATTGCTGCATTTTTCTCCAACTAGTTCTACAGGGTGGGAAATAACCTTTTGCTAGGGGTCTGCAGGAAAAAGTAACAACAATTAGAAAAGTATGGTAATACCAAATATTTACTACGATCATTGTGGTTACAAAAATTAAATTAAAAGTTAGTATGGCCACCGTTTACTTCCCTCACAGCACGAAGACGATCAGGCTAGGAGCTCAGAATATTCACAAACAAGTCCGTATTCTATTCCATGTTACGGAGGACCTATTCCAGGTGTGCAAGGAGTGTTGCCCAATAATAGCGGTTAGGTCCACGTTCCACTATCATTAAGGACTTAACTGCGTCCTTCAGAATAGCCCCAAAATGCTCCGCTGCATTCAGGACCGGTGATGCACCCGGCCATTCAGAACTGCCGACGAAGTCAATGCTACTCCGCCAAAGAAGGCCTGGGTAACACATTTGCCTTGAATGAAGCAAGGCGCTTTGTCATGAAGAAAACAGACTTCCATTGCATCCAGGGCATTGTTGGGATCATTGAGGAATGGAATAGCCGTGGCTGGTAAGATTCCCTCCCTAAAATATTGCCCATTCCAGCTTTGACCTTCCTCCTTGATGACCCACATCATTCGTTTGGCCGTGAAACAGATGAACACTCCAGTGAAGTTCTGAATGGCCGGGAGCATCCCCGGACCTGAATGCAGTGGAGTATTTTGTGGCAAGTCTGAAGGAATCAGTCGAGTCCTTGATGATAGTGGAACGCGTACCGCACGCTATTCCCTGGCAACACTCCTTGCACATCTGGAACAAGTCCTCCGTTACATGGAATGGAATACGGATTTGTTTGTGAATCTTGTGAGCTCCTAGTCTGGTAGTCTTTGTGATGTGAGAGAAGCAAACAGTGGACATACTAACTTTTAATTTAGTTTTTGTAACCACAATAGTCGTAGTAAACGTTTGGCATTACCATAATTTCCTATATGTAGTTACTTTTTCCTGCAGACCCCTAGCTAAAGCTTATTTCTCACCCTGTACATCACAGACCTTGTAGATAAATTATTCCCTCAGTAGAAGGGTACCCATCACTTATTGTGATGTAAATTTGGGGCTTGAATCTTTTCACAAACTGTGACTTTGGACACAAAACATGCTAGTTAAACTGACAACTGCAACAAAAAAAAACCCAGAATAATGCACACACAAAAATGACCCTTGTCTATTGTGCCCAGATTTTATTCTAGTAAAGATGTTTTAAAACCCGATTACTAGACTAAGACTCATGTAGCCAAAACTAGAAGGAAATCTGTTTGTTAGGTTAACACAAAATTCAGATTGGTCAAGTGCAAAAGTGGGGTCGTGCAAATAGTAAAAGATTAACTCTGAGACATAGCTATCCACTTGGTAGTAATCAACTTGATACAATAGTTTGGCACAATTGATGCAGCGACTTATCAATTCACTCAACATTTACAACAGAAAATTCCTGCAGTCAGTCAGAACCAGTTGGAAAAAATCAGAACAACTTTTTAAAGTGTATTAAAAGTATGCCTTGCATTTATTCGTTACCCGGATTTTTTTTCTTGATCTGCAAAGGAAAAATATCAGTTATGAAATCAGACTCATGTGGTACTATTATTGGTAATTACATAAATTCTGGCACCCGATATTGAAGAACAAGAAGTGTGAAGAACTGATGCAAAGAACTTGAGCTTTTGACAGTGTCACGTGCTTCCAGCGTATGGAAACTAATAAGTCAACTGTTTCACAGACTCGAACTGAAACATCTTCTTCTTAGAGATATAACAGGGTTCGAACAGCACATGATCTACATTTTAAAGCCTATTCGAGTGTTCATGCAGTATTTTCAACTAACTAGTTCATAGTCCCTAAATTGAGACCAACCATTAATCAAAATGTCCTTTTTTTACTAGTTTTAATGGTGTGATGGGGAAGGCACAACATTAAAATGAAAAACGGAATTTTAACGGCAAAATTCGTTTATTGCTAAGTATCGTTTATTTACACTCCATGCTTAAACTTTAATTTTTAATTTAAGAAGCTTCATTAGCTCACCAACAGGTGTCGTCCCATCTTATTACCCAGCAGGCACTGAGACACTTCAATGATGAGATCAGCCTCTTGACCGATACTGGTGATGGGCGAAACAGAACAAAGAGGTTGGATTCTTGATTTTGCAGTGTTGACTCCCAGCCCCAACAGCACAAAGAGGGATAGGCAAAACTGCAGATCTTTTCGAAGCGTCTGAGGGCAGAGATTTCAATTCAGCCAGTAATCAAGGTAAGCACGGGGCATACTTGAAATCAGTGAAGGATTCCCATGACAGGACGACGAACAGTGGGCCGCTGTGCTGAGGCCAAAGAGGATCACTTCGAAACAGTACGAGCACCCTCCCGAAACGAACCGGAAGACGAACAGGTGTAGTGGTATGTGGAGATGTGCGTCTTTGATAACCGAGCATACTGTGAATTTCCCTTACCAAGGGACTATCGAACCGATGCCAGCTTTTCTATCTTAAAATAACTCTTGAGGAGGAACGAGTAGATCACGCGCAGATTAAAAATTAAGCATGTGACCCCCGTTCCTCTTGGGAATTACCCAGCAAGGCTGTAAAAACCCGGTGTGTTTGGAGAGAGAGAGTAGTAGTATCTTTGCCAAGTAGCTTGATAACCTCTTCCTATAGTAGTTCGTTTGGAGGAGTTGGTTGACGAATGGGGGAATGTAGCCGTGTTTGATGATAGATAAACCAAAGATATTTGATGTGATGGCTTCCCATTCCTTCACATGTTGCTTCAGCCTGCTTCCACATATTTCCCTGTGAATGGGGCAGGACGTTCCCCGACATCCAGGCGCGGGAATGGAGGGATTGTTGACCGCGTTCCCTAGGTGCTCGTCTACCCCAGCTAAAGAGACAACTGTCACAACCTTGGGCTCTGGGGTTGTCATCACCCTCTTTTCCTGACTGACTGGCCAGAGGGACCCCAGTTGGGATGCGAAAGGACCATCTACAAAATGGATTCGCTTTATTCTTGGCTAGGAGGCGACCTTGAGCTGCCGGCTTCAGAGCAGGCAGGGGCTTGTGTTTATCACGTTAGAGCATGAGCTATATCAAACAACTCACCGTTAGAACTTTGGAGGAAAAGTGGACAGGAAGAAGATGAAGGCCGATTCGTAGCAGAGGGGGGGGATTGAGGCTTAATGACACGTTAAAAGCTTGGTCATTAGCACCAGCCTCAGTCCTCAGTCGCGGTGTATGTGTCTCTACACCGCTTGTAGGCACCAGGTGAAGGAGGAGTCCTGAAATGACAACGCCCATTTCATAAGCTGGAGGCAGTCTTCTAGCATCGTATTGGCCCTAGTAGCGGGGCTGGATGGTTGAATTGTTCATTTCCTTTGAAAAGCATAAAATTTGGTATGGATGCACGTATAGGATACCTGGAACAAAATAGCTATGGTAGCAAGTTTAAAAAAAAACCCGAGTGGGGATGGAGTGAAATACCTCCTAAAACGGTGTTTTTGGCTGCAATTCCGTAACCGTCAACAAATCAAAAGCAATCTGAAGCAAAAACGTTCAGCACACAATTCTGGATAAAAAACGTGATATGCATCAGGTAGGTAAAACCATTGAACCCCAAAAATCATTTTTCAAGTTGACCCCGATAATTATTTGCACAAGTGCTCCATTGTTCAATTGGCTGTTATAGTGAACTTCTGTTTCAAAGTGCTCTTCCAGTTTTTTAATAATCCGAAATAGACCTGCTTAGGATATTCTGAAAGGTGTGATCTATTCTTTCCATCAATCTTAACCGAAATTGTTAGCATGGATAGGGACCGTCTTCACTTATTTTAAAGGTGAAGTGGTAATGGTGTAGCCTCAAATGCGTCTGGTGAGTTTCGTTTTCTAAGTGCTCTCGAGAGCTTTTTACCAGCCCAAAATGAACGCGCATAGGATATCCCCAAAAGTGGGGATCTCTTCTTTCCATCAATCCTAATCGAAATTGTTAGCTTAGATAGAGACCGTTTTACACTTACTTAAAAGTGAAATGGTAATGGCGTGATTTTCGTTTTCAAAGTCCTCTTGTGAGCTTTCTAGTAGCCCAACATGACAATGCTTAGACTATTCTGAAAGGTGGGGATCTTTTCTTTCTATCAATACTAACCGAAATTGTTTAGCTTAGGTAGTGACCGTTCTACGCCCGTTAAATGTGTAGCTGTAATTGGTGTAGTGGCTAGTTTCAATTTCAAGTGCCATTGCAATGCTCGTATTTGTATTTGTATCTAAGTTAAAGAACTTCGATTAAGATTCGTAGAAATAATATATCCCATCTTTCGGAATATCCTAAGCATGTCCATTTCGGGCTATTAGAGGGCTCGCAAGAGCACTTTCAATTCGAAATTCACCATACGCCATTACCTCTTCATGTTAAATTTCCGTTAAAAGGTCCCTATCTAAGTTAAACAATTTCGGTTAGGATTGATGAAAGAATAAATTCCCACCTTTCAGAATAAGCTAAGTGTGTCCATTTCGGGCTATTAGAGGGCTCACAACACTAATTTAAATTCGAAAATCACCATACGCGTTTGCCACTAAGCCATTACAACGTTAAAAGGTTCCTATCTAAGTTAAACAATTTTGGTTAGGATTGATGGAAAGAATAGCTCCACACCTTTCGAAAAATCCTAAGCGTGTCCATTTCGGGCTTATTAGAAAGCTCGCAAGAGCACTTTGAAATCGAGGGTCACTATAACAACCAATTGAACAATAGAACACTCATGCAAATTAAAGGGGGAGGGGGGAGGTAAACTTGAAATGCGATTTAGGGGTTCAGTGGTTGCTATTACCTAAAAGATGTATATCACCTTTTTGGCCTGAATTGTGTGCTTAACATTTTTGCTTCACATTATGCTCTTGATTTGTTGTTGATTAAAGAGCCAGTTACAACCGAAAAAATTATTTTTGGAGTGAGGTGGGAACCCCCACGGGGGAGGGGTTTTGAACTTGCTACAGCTATTTTTTCCAGTTACCCTCCATTAGCATCCATACCACATTTCATGCTTTTCACAGAAAGTAAACAATTTAACCCTCTAGTCACCCTACTGATAGGCATTGCCAACAAGTCAGCAAACTCACGAGTCAGACATGGCTGGTCCCAAGATGCCTTACTTCAGTCTTGGCTGGTTCAGCCATGTATGTTCACAAAGATGCGGTGGCAGAAGAATATGCCAAATCCATGTGGGAACCCGCCATGAGGTTCCAGCGAAGTAATTATTCGTCTTCCTCAGCCTGGCACAGAGGGGTCTTAACCAACGTAGGAGAGGGAAAGAAAGAATCTAGTTCCATACAGGCACCCTCTGTCACAAATTCATCCTCTGGCTATGAGCGATATCAAGCCCTCCCAAGGGTGCCAGAAAAACCATGGAGTTTGTAAAAGTTCTTCTTCATCCCATCATGAAGAGGGAATGGCTGACCCACAGAAAGAGGTTGCGTATCCTCACACAAAGGACTTTCCAAGTCCAGAAACTGCCTAACCAAAACATGATGCTGAGGGAAACGGTGGGAGTCGGGGCACCTAGTATCCAAATTTGCGAAACTAGCATGTGGAGTCTTGTCGATTGATCACAGACACGGGTATTGCCTTGCTAATGTGCTACGCAAATAGGGGTAAATTGAATAGAAAAAACTCCACTACTCAGGGAGTGGACGATAGATTTCAAGATATACTCGAGCACAATTCACACCTTAATGCTCAGCTATGGGGTTTGTACAGAGAAGAGCACATATCAGGCACTGACAAGTTGTAGCCTCTCAGCCCTAACGTTCAGCTCCAGGAAGACCAGCCCTTCGGTTGCCCAAGTCCCACATTTTATAGTGGGGCAGAACAATAAAAGCGGTTTGAGGCATTACATTGCGTAACTGGCTAACTGGTACGAGCCGGTCCTAACTGGTTTGAATAGGAGGGCTGGCTCGTTACCCGGCTGTTGGTGCTCGTCCAAGTTCTGGTTTGGGCGAACGCTCAAGCAGCTTATGTAACTGCAAGGTGCACTACGAGCGTTCACTCGCACTGCGCCCTGCTATACATAAATAGCATGTTACACTCCAATGCCATAAATGTTATCAGAATCAAGGGGCACACAATCAAATTCAACTTGAAGGCCGTCCCTGTGGTCGGACCGCCATATGGGAGGCAGGAGGAATATGCCATGTAAGGGTAATCGTAGTCTCGCATGAAACTCGAACAAAAGCATTGTGCTGGTTAGCAATTAGGGGTCTTCCCCCATGGTGTGACGATCCGTAGATTCGTAACCCAAAGTCAGGTCCTGTTGTTGAGGTGGTCTGGGAAGATGCCAAGGCCTAGGCGAAATAGAGAAGTTGCCACAAGGCGATCGAGATGCATGGCGAAGAAGTAAATGAGATCTGTGGTGAACAGGTAGCCGAGAAATATGGCGAACTAGCGAAGTTGTTCGCGCCTTTCGCGTGCTATGGCAACATGCTGAAGATCAACAGTTGTCATGAGACGCATGGGACATGGCAACACCACCTCGCCATTCAGTGCATGTGCTGTTCGTGTTTTGTTCACTGAGTAAACTACACTTGAACTTATAAACTACATCCACCACATAAACTATGCCCGAATACGCATTATTATGTACAGTGCGCACAGTAAATGTTTTGCACCCCAAATGAACTACTCCCAAATGTTGCACGTGAGCTATTGTATCTGTACTATTTGACACTATGGTCCGAGTTTCGCCTACCGAGTGAACCTTGCCCGAAACTGCCTCAACTTTGTCCTTTTTATCAGGCAATATATCCTCTTTCTTAGAAACAAGAGCAATATCAACCACATCATGTTTACGTTTAGGCTGCAGTTTGGCCAACTGCGTTTTACTAGGGTTAGGTAGCGAACTCGACGATGCTTTGTCTCGATGGGCCTTGTTGATTACGCAATATTTAGCTGTAACGATGCTGTCATACCCGGTGATTGGGTCTTGAGGCAATGAAATTACAGGGTTCGCACAAGGTGCTTTGAAGTCCTTGAAAAGCTTGAATTTCTTTAGAAAAAATGTAAGGCCTTGAATGCCTTGAAATTGTTAGCTACGTCCTTGAAAGGCTCTAAATTTAATTTGTTTTGTCTTAATTTTAAATAATGCCCTAGCTTTAAGCAAGATAAAGGCAAACTTGCAATTTCTTCACACTTGTGTGGCGTAAAATGGTGTCGAGTTTCTCTATTAATTTATTCGGATTTAATTTAACGGATTTCATCCGTTTATTCGGCCGTTAACACGAATATACGTAAAAAAAAAAAGTCTAGGCTAAGAGTTGTTGGAGAAAAACGCAGAAGGAAAAAACTTTTCCTGGTGAAACTCCTTACCAGCCTGGTGATATTCGAGCCAATACAACTGACCTAACTTATAACAATAACAACAACAAAAGCCAGAAAGCAGTTTTTATCTACGGTTTTTTCTTTGTTTTTTTTTTCATTGCCTTTTTTTTTACGCATACCTCATGTTTAAAACCTGAATATTTTGTTGTTTAGTGTGTTGTTGGCTCTTCACTGGTAAAACTAGGCCCCATTTGAAGCCGTCGAGCAGCCTTATCTGAAGAAGCTTGTTAGTTGATAAGGTCTTTGAAAGAACAGTATTGGTGTTCTTTGAAAGTCCTTGAAAAATTACATTAGTTTTTGAAAAAGTGCCTGAATTTCTAGTGTGTGCTGCTGTACGAACCCCGATTAAAAGCTACACATTTCGGCTAACCCTCAGAAATTGACTTTACTGTCAGCTCTCGGGTTGGGCTGTCAATATTAATAGCTACACATTTTGGTTAACTCTAAAAAATTGCCTCTACTATCGGCTCTCAGGTTAAGCTGTCAATAGTAATAGCTAACATTCAGCCTAAAGACCCCAAATGTTACCTACATTGCCAGCTGTCAGGTTAACATGTTAATATTTAAAACAGCTAAAAGAACGGCAAACGTCCCAAATATTGCCTGTATCGTCCGCTCTTAGGTTAAAGTGGCGCCATCACCGTTTGAAAAACGAACGAAAATGTCATGGCGCCATCTAGCGCCAGTGATATTGTTAAATTTTACAGCTGGCTCCCAGGTGCACGAGGACGTACCAAACTGTCACTCAATAGTTAAGAAGGTGGTGGCTTGTTTGTTTGTTAAAAGAAATGCCGTTCCTTCGCTTGGTGCAAACATGTGCTAGCTCGTCCTGGATAGCGCTAATGTAGCCAAATCGATGATGGTACCACTTTAACCACTCTCTTCTTGTTGAATTATTTCAAGAGGGAATTTGCTGGATGGTGAATTACATTTAAAAATGAACCGTATTGGCAATTCTTCCCCCTTCACTGCTGCACAGTCTTTATTTTTAACTCTTATTTTGGTCAACTGAGTTATAGTATCCCGGCTTATCTTGAGTTCGCCCCAGAACGAACACAGATAATCGATTGTATATTTTTGGCAGCAGAGTGCCTTGTTGATATCCAAGATGGTTACAAAGACAATGGCTGCCGTCGATTAAAGCCGCCCCCTCCAGGAAGACGTAGCCGCTCATAAAATACCTGTAGGACTCAAGATACGCCGAGCACATAATAGTTGGTAAAAAATTGTTCGAAAAAAAAGGAGTTCTTGGCAAAACGCACGTACGAATCAGTAAGTTTTGTTAATTGTGGATTACCGCCAAGCAATAAGGTCTCCAGTATCCTGAACGATTCAAACAATTTTTACACAACTGGTTCTGACGTTGTCATTCATACATCTTTCATACATTTCATACGCACCACATTAACATATGAAACAAAGGTAGTATAGCATCAGCATTCAGCAACAACCACACGTACTATTTATTCTTACATTACAGAACGACAAAGTATCCTACGTTAAGGGTTAGTATATGATAGGATGCAATGATACTATCACCTCTACGAAATTATCGTCACGATTTGAAAGGGAAAAAAAAACATTAGCTGTATGCTTTTTAAAATGGAGAATAAAATTGCTCGGCAGAAATGAAATGATGCACGCTATTTTTCTTGACCATTCGCCTAATACTAACCCACTTATTTGTATGGTCTTCAGTTACCTTAAAGATATTTTAACTCATGTAAGCTTTTTTTTTACTATTATTAATTTTGGAGCTCTGCATAATTTGAAGCTGATACAGCTGAAATAGCTTAATTTAAGGGAAGGAGCAATAGAATTTTTACCGGAACACCTGAATTATCATGGCAGACCCGACATATTCACTACGTTTACAAGAAAATTAGAAAAACCATTTAGTGATGCTCCCTGAAAAACGCTGTAAGTCCAATGCGTATTCACAAGACGAGAGAATGCGCCTTTGATTAATGTATGATTCACGAAGAACCCCCATCTTTTTCTTCTCGTTTGGGTATAGTGGACGTGTCCAATTGCTTTAAATCTGCGTGCGGAAAAGTGGCCAATTAAAAAAGCCAGCAACCATTACTTATCGTCATATTTTCGTATTTTACGTATTATTTCTGCATTATTTGTCGAAAATGGGAGTGGCAGCAAGGCAAAATACGAGCAGGCTACAGGCATGTCTGCTATTTTCCCTAAGCTTGTCTCCAGTAGCGTTCGCAGACTCCCCGAGACGACGGCGTGCGGCAAAATTTTTTCCGAGGATTTTCTTTTGATTCACTTTTTAAGACTTTTCAGCATCTTTGTGGACTTTTTTCCTTATAGACCGCCACATGAGCAAATGTTGGCATAATTAGGCCTTTTTGTTGTAAACGGGCCCTTCCAGAAAATCGCAAAGGCTGTGCCCTCTCCCCCCCCCCCCCACCTCCCCACGTGCAAGATCAGCCTTTAATGTGTACACAGAACACCATTAAAAAAAAACGAATAAATTTATTTAATATGATGTTAAAGAAAATCAATAACAAGGAGCTCCCTGCTGCCTTTATAACAGAGTCGATCGCTGCAGAATCGGTTGTTTTGTTGTGCAAGGATGGTTAACTTCTGTCACAGCCTCGTTTTTTGCCTGACCTTGACGTTAAAACTCCACTTCAACTACAGAGTGCACGAACGCCTACAAAAAGTATTATTACCCTTAAAAAATGGAAAAGTTTTGATAGGTTTGAGTAAAATATTTTATTAGGAAACTAACAATATTAGTGGATCTATGGTCATTAAGCGTGCTTTTCAGTACAGTTCGCCTAAGTTTAGGGCAAATATTAACTGTTACGATGCAGTGATTGTGAATATGTTCACTAACCACCAAAGAGCCTATAGTTTTATTATACCTAATATGTACCCATGCTTGTCCGTAGTTAAGGGTGTTTCATGAATTAGACTGTTCTCATTTGAGGTAATTGGAGATAAGCCAACGAACCTAACCCATAATAATATAAACAAAACGACAGAAGCACAGAAAACAAACGAAACACCATGCAGCACCAAAATACAGAGGCCAAGTCACGGCTACGATAAAAAAAAACTACAAATTAGACAAATAACCCCAAGTTAACCACTTGCTAACAAGTCTACGATAAAACCCGTTGGTCTACTACTTGTGAGCACGCAATCCAAAATGGCACATTGTAAAACGTAATTTATACGTACTTAATAAGTGTACAGATTAAAAGCTGACGATTACAGCACATAACCTGTACTTATAGATAATTATATCAAGTGCTTTTAGATATTATCACGGCCATTAACGTCTAAAATTAAACTTAAAGCCATCACCTGATCAATCGCCCGCCATTATAAACAGTCATACAATTTTGTTCTCTACAATGACCCCGCAACGCAGCCGGACCCACGTGCACCACCACCCCATTATAACGAGCATTGTTACACACAGAAAAACAAGGTACATGACCTCAAGGTTGATTCGGAATAGCGCTAGGCCCGTAAGGTTACGTAGTAACGATCAGAAGGTGAACCCGTTACGCACGAAGCCAGAGAGGGCAGGGAGAAAAAAAAACATGCCCCAACAGGACACAACACCCTTAAACACACAACTAACCGTACCGCTAACATCCTCGCAGTAGGCCTCCCGTCATTTTTCAATCGTTGTCACGTAGAGGCCTAACAAATTTTGGGCAAACGGGGCGATGCCCCTTTGCCGTTAATTTGTTGGAACAGCCAGTTCACATCCCGTTGCGCACCGACAGAGAGCATTTTCATTGTGACGTTTTCACACAGCAACTTTTACGTTCGCCGCCATGCGCAAATCCGTGTTGTTGCTTCTGGCCATTGTTGGGGCTGGTTTGGGATCCGGTGACTGCAACAGTGCTGGAACCTGCAACAATAATGAGCGTTTTCTTAACCTAAGCAAAGAGCTTATAGTGTCCGCGGCCTATCTTGAGTTCGCCCCAGAACGACACAGATACTCAATTGTATGTTTTTGGTAGCAGAGTGCCTTGTTGATATCCGAGATGGTTAGAAAAACAATGGTGGTCTTCGATTAATGCCGCCCCCTCCAGGAAAACGTAGCCGCTCATAAAATACCTGTAGGACTCAAGATAAACCGCGTACACATTAGCGGCCAGTTATGCCGTTACAGTCAAATAGCCCATTCAGACTGCAGCGATTTGTCCGAGCGAAACAACCGTCGCTATGGCAACCCACAGGGGCTTGGAATCGCACTTCAGGCTCCGCATGGGTAAGGTAAGTTTATCAGAGAGCTCGGGCCGCAACCGATCATCAGCATCCACTAAAAGATACAGAACAACAATACAGCAATACAACAATAATGACTAGGTAATTTAAACGAGGCAACTCAATACAATGACATTAGCCTATACAGTCAATAACTGAAGACGCACTGCAAAGGCCGCTAAAGGCCGCTACTGCCTTTAAACAGTTAACATGGGTAACGACTATACAAATAATGAATGTTAATTCTCATAAGGTATAAAAACACATCTACACTCGTTAAGGAAAGTTCACATATCTCAATTTTGGCACACAGGTAAAGAGTAGTGCGGGGAAGTTCCTTTTTCTGAAATTGGGGTTGCAGCTAGAAGCACGTGGCCCTGAAGTGGTGCGTAAATGCACAATTATTTTTGTAACCACTGTTTGTATTGTCATCCAACAGTTTATAACATGCTAAAGTGTTATACGCGCATTGTTTCAGTACTTAATTGTCAGAATACATTGTTGCTGCAAATCACCGGCTCACAAAAACAAAAAAAATTCACTATTGTGTACGCGGCGAGCGGCTACGTCTTCCTGGAGGAAGCGGCTTTAATCGACGGCCGCCATTGTTTTTGTAACTATTTTGGATATCAACAAGGCACTCTGCTACCAAAAACGTACAATCGAGTATCTGTCTTCGTTCTGCAGCGTACTCAAGATAGGCCGCACACATTTTAAGAGACTGGGAGTTTTTGATTCCAAGAAGAGTTGCAAACAAAATGCAGATCGTGAGAACAAGGTTCAATCAAGTAGGAACAAAATTTTTTTCAAAGATGTATGTCTTAGTAATTAATGTGCCGAGTTTGCTGGTTACGCTAGACACATGTTAGTGTGATGCCGCCAAGTAGATGATGTTAATTGTGGTTGAGTGAGCAATTCCAGCTTCACTGCGTGATTAACATTAACCTCGGGAGGGGCAACTGAAGGGGGATGCGCTGATTGAGTGAGAGAAGCAAGCGAAAATTAGCGTTTGTTAGCCAGTGAGCTTAAGAAATGGGATTGAACATGTGAAGCATGGGAGTACTTGGCTGATGTAACGGCTCATTGGTCGATGGCAAATTTGAAAATTATGAATGAGAAAATTTATCGACATAAAATTCATCGGAACAAAAAAGGTAGAAGTGACGATTAGACCGTGTGATCTTTTGTACATTCACGGTCCTGTGAAAGTTGTGATATCCACCCAAAACCAAAACTGGTAAAAGAGAACCCGCCAAGTTTTCAAAAAGGGTCGGCCTTTGAAAGTAGTGATATCATTGAACCAGGGAAAGGCCGCCAAGGTTAATCCAATTAGCCAAGTTAATCACAGGTACTAATAGTTCGAAAGTTAAATGAAAACCAGAACATTGCTACTAACGATAGCAATCTTCAAGTTTTCATTTAACGTCCAAAGTATTAGTAGGTGCGATTAACTTGGCTAATAGGATTAACCTTGGCGGCCTTTCCCTGGTTCAATGATATTACTACTTTCAAAGGTCCACCTTTTTCGGAAACTTGGCGGGTTCTCTTATACCAGTTTTGGTTTTGGGTGGATTCATCCTACTTAATGCCTGTTTGAGCAAGAATCTACCCTATGTGTTACAATGGTTAACAATGATCTGCCCATTGTTGTGGATATTGCCCCCCGTCAGGAGGGCAATATTCAGATATGGCCCTCCTCACTACTCTTAGCAAACTCTTTCAGTTTAGTTAGGTTAATTTATTAAGCCTAATCGGTTCGATACACCATACGCTCAGTGTAATGTAGGCTACAATGATATACGAACAATTAATTTAAGTAACGTATATCCACATATTTTTGTGTGAATGCGGACAGTTTTGTAGACGTTTCCTTGGCGTAGGCTGGTAGGTATGAATAAGTTCTTCATTGCCAACACCCGCCAAAATCTCGCTTACTTGTGTCTGCATTGAAAGGCTGGTTGTTTGTATGTACTGTATATATATATATATATATATATATATATTTATTTTTTTTTATTTTCGGCTCATTATGTCATCTGAAGCAAACTTATGCTCGTATAAATGAAATCGCTAGATTTTAGTAGAAGTAAGAAGTCTAGTATGGTTAGTCATCGCAGGGGTGGAGGGGGGAGAAGAAAGTATCCATAATACACCCGAATAGGGCCCATAACTGCTGGAGGAGGATGGTAGTCTCTCCTACTACCCTGGCTGGCATCGAATAGCTGAAGGATAATGATAATCTTTTTTGGCCCTTCAGTTACTACGTAGTGACAAAAATGGGAAATGATCACACAGTAAAAATGGGTGTGTCATTATTTTTCCTTCATTAAGTGAAATCATCGTTGTGGGTGAAGGGGAAAGTTCTCATTTCCCTTGTTGGCTGAAGAAGCCATTCGGAATCGAGTAACAATGCTTCTGGAGGGTAACACTGGCGAAGTATGTCAGTAACAACAATACTGTAGATCGGTACTTAGAACAGCACGTAATTTAAACAATGACCTTGTGCGAGGCTCAAACAGGCATTAAAACAGATAATAACCGAAAACCTCGTGCAATCTTAAACAATTACACTCGGATGTATTGTTAAGATTGCCCTCGGTTTTCGCTCATTATTAGCACGGCCGTGCTTGTTAGAGTTCGTTTGCGCACGAGAATTTCAGAATATTGGACAGGAGGAGGTCGAGGCGGAGGCGGCGGAGCGGCTAACAATGTCAAAATGTTACAATGCTGCAACATGTAACAATAGGGTAACAATAGGCGAGGCGCACAATATCGGAATATAGCTCACTCGAACAAGATGCAACGATGGTTGGGTGCCGGGAAACTAACATTGTAGAGTAGGCGCATGGCCATGGGCCGAGGCCCCAACAAATAAATGACGTAAGATTATCGTTGTTTGAGTTAGCTAGCTCGTTGTGGAGAACCAAAATTAAATGGTCTTGATTTTTCCTTAAATCTTCAAGTTTTAAACCGTAGGGTGCGAAATTGGGCGGCCGACATGACTGAGTGACTTATTTACTTTTTCAATGCGGGCTTCGGGAAACCAGTTGAATTGTTTCCGCGATTGTTGCCACGATACTGAAACAAATAATAATCATGGGACGAACCTTCGGTGGAACCTAAACATAAGTATCCATTTCTAATGTTCCGTTTTTTCGAAAACAAAAATCGGTAGACAGTGGACACATACAAAATGGAAGCGAAAAGAGTCAACAAATTAACTAAGCAAAAAACGGCTTCGCCGTTTAGAAAAAAAAAA
>JAHWFP010231591.1:339-11123 GCA_023313725.1 Lithobius niger | reverse complement strand
CTGAACTAATTAAATAGGAAGGGGATCACTGATCTAATTAGATAGCGAGCCTGATGAACTCAGATTAGATAGGGATGACCCTGGATAAGATTAGTGGTAATTCCTAGAAGGGCAGGGTCACTGACCAGATAAGACCTGTGTTAATCTGGTGATATTCTTTTTTGCCCTGTTCCCTCCACCCCACATGACCATCTTGAATTTTTTTAAGCCATCTTGAAACTCGACAGCCGTCTTGAATCTTGTCTGTCATATTGAATCTTGGATCTTGGCTCACTTTAATTAGCCTTCATTTCTCAGTTGGCATTTTTCAAGAATTAGTACTGAGACTGAAGAAAATTATTATTTCTTGGCTGGCATCAGTATCAAACCTGGGATCAGGGCCTTATCTGATGAGGTGGTGGTCATGCCTTTACCATGTGAGCTACCGGGCCAAAAGTTGATGTTAATAGTGGATCTCGTAGTTGATAACAGTTCGACAGGCACATGAGAGGGGTTCCCATAATGCAAAGCGGCCCCCCGTTTTGTCTGATTTCAGTAACAAGTTTGATACGAAAGGCAGTGTATGAATAGGGAAAAACCTCTATCCATCTTAAAGAGGTTGCTAGCAAGTTGACAGATGAAAGGAGATCTGTGAAGGTTGAGTAGCTAGATTTTCTCAGTCCCATGTTTTAACAACAAACTTTTAAACTTTTTAAAAAAGACAAAAAAATGAAAATGTGTATGTTCTTGGTCGTTGCAGGAGGCATTTCCTTTTAACTACAGCAGACTTTATAAAAGAAAAAGGTTGGGTAAATAAAATGAAATGTTTTAACACGGACCATTAAGTAAATGAAGTATGAAAAATTATATTCAGGGGTAAATAAAACTTAATATTACAAGCAGTGAAAAAAGGCTGTACTTGGACCAGTCTGGTTAGCAACAGTTTGGTATCAGAGGCAGAGATTTTCCATTAACCAATAAGTTTACTTTGTAGGCATACGGTGCAATACTAAAATGTTCACTCCCGAAAGCGTAAAAGCCCACAAACAGCAAAAGTAAGACGAGATATTTAATTTTCGGCAATTTACTTTGCTTGGCTTGGTCACCTATGAACGAGATGCATCATGAATACATTCCCCAAAATCACTATTTTCCATTGCTGGAAGTCAGTAAGATTAGCCATATCA
This sequence comes from Lithobius niger, assembly GCA_023313725.1. Taxonomy (NCBI): domain Eukaryota; kingdom Metazoa; phylum Arthropoda; class Chilopoda; order Lithobiomorpha; family Lithobiidae; genus Lithobius; species Lithobius niger. The sequence continues at coordinate 9,957 of JAHWFP010231591.1, read as the reverse complement.
GGACAGAAGGCAATAAGGGGGTGTTGCAAGAGTCTGGGTATTTTACCTCACGCATAAGGGGTAGTGCACGTAGTGATATAAGGGGGTTGCAATAGGTCATTGGTGGTAAATGGGAAGGGGTTAGGCAAAAGCACACTGATAGCGATAAGGTGGGTGTTAGCAGAGGTCTTCATGATTAGGCAAAGAGTCTGGATATTTTCAATTGCACTATAAGGGATAAAGTACGTAGTGATATAAGGAAGTTGCAAGAGGTCATTGGTGATAAACGGTAAGGGGTTAGGCAAAAGCACACGGATAGCGATAAGGTGGGTGTTAGCAGAGGTCTTCATGATTAGGCAGAGTCTGGGTATTTTCAATTACACTATAAGGGGTAAAGTACGTAGTGATATAAGGGGGTTGCAAGAGGTCATTGGTGATAAACGGGAAGGGGTTAGGTAAAAGCACGTAGATAGCGATAAGGTGGGTGTTAGCAGAGGTCTTCATGATTGGGCAAAGAGTCTGGATATTTTCAATTACACTATAAGGGGTAAATAACGTAGTGATGTAAGGGGGTTGCAAGAGGTCATTGGTGATAAACGGGAAGGGGTTAGGCAAAAGCACACGGATAGTGATAAGGTGGGTCTTAACAGAGATCTTCATGATTACGCAAAGATTCTGGGTATTTTCCATTTGTGGCTGAAACAGTTAAGTTCAACTCCGACAATAGGAAGGGTTATTGTGATCAGGCACAATGATAATGCTTGCTAACTTTTTTCCCCCAACTTCACTAGCTTTACCAGAATAAATAAATAAGGTATTATTTGAAAATAAATTTCATTACCATCGCGGCTTCTAAATTGCATATGCTTTACTATAATGCGCAAGTGCCATGAAATTTAAGAGGTACAGTCAGAATTTTGACTGCTAATGATAAAAGAAGATAAACCTTTGCATTTTAATATATAAGTTGTAAAGCCTAATTCATTGCAGGAGTTTTAGTGCAAAATCTGACTAATTTCACTACTACATTTATAATTTTCCCACACTGCTTTCCCCTTGCGGTAAGGAATTGGAGGAGGGGGGGGGGGTCGACTATATTTTTCAAGGGGCCGGGGTTACAAAGGTTGTGAATAGTGTGACGGAAGGGAGGTATTTCAAAAAGGACGAAATTTGAGTGATGTAATTTGTGTGTGGCCCTGTATTTTCCCGTTACCTACCCTACATCGCGGCTGGAATGAGGCTTCCCTGTACGACAGTACCAGGCCTTTAGTTTCGTTTTCAGCTGTTTTCTTGGAGCGTGGTGCAGAAATTCTTGAATTATTACAAATAAATAAAAGAAAAATAAATTAAGTGCTCGGAACACATTACCGACGGAAAATAAACTGATGATTCTCACCACATTGCTTTTTAAATATGTCGTTTAACCTAATTTTAGCAGTAGCCATTTATGGATATTACTGATATTACTGTATACAGTAAATCAATAATTTAATACTTTTTCAACCTACATCTTAATTTATTTACTGTAAATTACATTTTTTTAATTCTCCGTTTAATTTGCTTCAACTATCAGATTGGTAAAATTATAAACATAACGAAACCAAAGTGAAAGAAAACGAAAGCAAAATAAAAAAGAACGAAACCAATTAAAAAAAAAACTGTAACACCCTAATCCGCACAAACAGCACAACCTGTACCACGTGCTCCCCCTATTGCACCTTAACTGGACATACACTCCAAACTGCTTACGGATAATTCAATAATTAATTCCTAAAACAAGAAAAGGTCCTATTAAAGTTTCGTAAAATTTTAAGATGGGACCGAAAATGGCGTCATTAAACGGTTTTCGGCTTCTTACTTCTACACCGTTCATACTAATAATTTTATTGGAAGAACTAGGTCTTGGTTATTCGCCAAGTTTGCTGGTTAATCTGGACTCATGCTAGTGTGTCGCCGACAAGCAGATGAGATTATATATTATTGTTATTGTTACTGTTATTGTTGAATTTTACATGTATACATGACTGCATACGATTAATTATAATGTGAAACTTTACAGACATAAAATTCCTGAAAAAAAAACAAGCGGCTACAGCGACTGCCTAGTCGCATCCGGTCTTCTGTACAGTTCTGCCACTACCAACAGTGAGGCACACTTCTCTATCAGGCGTTGCAACAGCTATCTCTATTATATAATCTAAAAACAGTAACCATCAGAATTGCCCATTACAAATGTGTTAGCTTTTATGTTTATTTTACATTTTAGGCATAAAAGTCAGCGTTTAGGCATAATTTACAACTTTAATTTCGTAAGTAACAACTAACGGAGATCTGGATTGTATACAGTAAGCCTATTCATTTTTGCAACACGGTATGCCTCCGCGCACACAGTTACAGTGTTACAACGTAATGCGCAGCGTAGCGTATATAGATCAGTGGTAGTAGGGAAGGGACAGGAGAAACGCTGCAGCAGCGACTCGTAGCAACTATTGACGTTGCCATTGTAACGTGATTTTAGACCTAATTTTCAATTTTTAGACCTAATCTTTTTAACGACAGTTTTAGTTTCGTAAGTGGCAGATAGGCCTAATGGAGAATTCGGTTCGATCGTACGCCTATTCATTCAAGCAACAATGCGACAAGACTCTTTTAAACGAAGCTAAAATGTTTTTGTTTTTACGGCTTCATTAACACAAATCTTTAGGATTTCAGTTCGACGATGAAATGTTATTATTTAATTTAGTTACGTCGAAGAAGTTGCTAAGGAGGCAACGATGTTTTAATTTGTCATGTTATTTAATTAACTTTTGACACTGAATCGAACGTTGTAAATAGTGGTTGTCAATTTCTGGTACTGTTGCGAAGTTGAAAAAAGCGACGGGTGGACAGACAAAGTCGTTGCAATAGTCTTCTCAGCCGGTACGGCTGTACAGAAGACTAAAATGACAGATGAAGATAACTCTGTGTGACCTTTGGTATATTCACAAACCTATGAAAGTTGTGACATCCACCCAAACCCAAAACTGGTATAAGAGAAGCTGTTAAGTTTCCAAATAGGGTCGGCCTTTGAAAGTGGTGATATCATCGAATAATCATCGAATAATACCTTGCGGACGTTAAAGAAAGCGTCAAGATTGCTATACTTTCATTTAACTTGGTTAATAGGAATAACCTAGCAGCCTTTACGTGGTTGAATGATATCACTACTTTCAAACGCCGACCCTTTTTGGAAACTTGGCGGCTTCTTTTATAGCAGTTTTGGTTTGGGGTGGATATTAATAACACAGCGAATAACATTCCGAGTGTTCTCCTGTTTGCAATTAAAGTCAATTCAGGCTTCGTGAAAATCTAAGTTTTAGCTATTGAAATTGGAGTCCAAAAAATTGTTTTCGGCTTTCAATTTCTGAATCGTTTATATGCATAGACTATGTATGGTTATGAGTTCTAAATTAGAAAATTCTTCTAGAAGGACCTATTCAAGCTTTTACAAAATTCTATGTGACAGCATGGAAAGTACGGATTCGGGCTTGAAATTTTTTAATCGTTCATCAGATTAAACGCAAACCAGTTATGAACAATATTCTGAATTAAATTGTCATCAAGGAAGGTACCATTTAAGTTTTGTAAAATATGTTTTTTTTTCTCTTGTAACTTGACGAGAAACAAACCAGTTACGAAAAATCTTTGTAATTAAATATTCTTCAAGTAAAAGTCTTATTGACATTTAGCTAAGGCAACCCTTTTGACTCAAAATTTCTCATTTACGAAAACACTTCTTGAGGAACGGGGAGGGAAGGCGAATAGCTACTGATTATTTTTCGACTCTCGTAGCTTAGCCGCCGAAAAGACTACAGCTAAAGCCGAAAATTTTGAAGCTTTAGCAACACTAAACAAAGCAACACTAAACAATAATGAAATTACTTGTAACTTGTCTCTATTACAGAACTAACTGCACAACTGTCTTACTTTTCATAGTTTAAAACCAGTTTCTCTTGCCAGCGCCATGTATTTGTATGGTGTAACGATCATACAAATCCGTGGCGCACATAAGTTGCGTGTAGGTTACTTTCGGTTTCTTTTTAAATTTAAGTAACAATGCTAAGACACATGCACGTGGTGTGGCTTGGATTTTATTTAAACGTTAATTTGAGGGCAGAGATTCTTTTCCCATCACGGATTTCTCAATTTATTTTTCCCTTTGCAAGTCACCTAAAAGTGCATTGCGTGCCACCACCCCCCAAAAAACAGTATTTATCTCACATTTCGTCATTTTTTCGTGTACAGCGAGTTTCATCTTGGACATTTTGACTTCATTTCGATCGATTTAGCCAAAAAATTAGCCGTCTGCCGACCGAATTTACGGTAGGCCGGTGGTGACCAGAAAATCGGTGGCTAGCCTCAACTTAGCCGAAATTTCTTTGAAGCCGGCTGGCAATAAAACAATAATGTGGCTGAGGGGTAACTCAGCGAACTTCTAGTATATGGAATTTTTTTTTTTGGTTATGTATCATGTATCATGCATGAATCCTGTGGCAGTTATCGCAATCCTCAGATTCAGATTTATCCGAGGATTGCGATAACCGATGCACCGATTAAAAGTTCCTGGTTTTACACGGCGCTAAATATCAACAATCCCGGCGAAGCCCCTCAGAAGCTTCAGCTCGTTAGGGGGCATTGTGACACCCCTAGCATATAAACTCCCACCAAATTTTCCGTCCGGCTGCTTCTCAACTTTTCACTCTTCTGAAATAGAGGGAGGGTCGTGGGAGGGGAGGGGGAGGGAAAATGAGAAGCGCTTGAGTATAGTCACTTTGATGCACAAGTCATATGCACGGATCGGTGTTCTGCTGATGACGTCATTGTAAAAATGGTACATTCGCCAAGTGCTGCTGCAGCAAAAATGTAAGGAATAATTTTTTTTTTCTATTTCCACACCCCTAGGCAGTTAGAAAAAAATTAGATTGCCTCAAAAATTAATTATGGAGTAATACATGAATGGATAGGAGAGAAAAAAAATTAGTAATGACGGGATAAAAGTGCGCAATCAATAAGGTTCATTGGCGACTTTTTTTTCTTTTTTTTTATCAGGGGGGGTGCTTTTGTATAGGAGGGCAAGGGGGGAAATCTCCCCCCCCCCCCCAATTTTTTTCTGTGCTTACCCACAGTTGCCCATAGAAATTTTAAAGGTATTTATTCATTTCTAGCCACTGGTGAAATGAGCCAGGGCGTTTAAGGAGCCCGAAACATTTTTCGTGGCCCGTTCTTTTATTGTAAACCACTGATTTTAAAGAAGTCAAATGCTCAGTAAATCGTTGAAGTAAATTTGTCAGTAAGGCAAGATTAAGACTAATTTCACCCAAACTTGCAGGCAAAATAAAAACTTGGAAGTAAAAAAAAAAACATCTAAAAATCCTAGGTCGTTACAGTCATGAAGTAACGCAATGGTATAACCTGGAAGTGAAAATGATGTTTGGAAGGGAGCGGGGGGGGGGGGGGGAGATATTGATAACCGTAAAGCTTTTGATTTACTTGCCCTACCTATTAATGCTGCTGCCCAACCAAGTCAAATGACAGACGAAATGTACCCAAGACCTTCATCTTTCACTTCCGTTTTTCACCGTTGATTATTTATGTGTGTTTAGGTTGCCTAGATACGTTATTGCGAATTTCTTGGGCATGGTTTACGCAAGTGTATGCTTCTATGGATAAATGTAAACTCGTTTTTATATCGTGTTAGTTTCCACTGATAATGGCCATCAATGAGACGACTATACACGAGTTCTTCTCTTTATAGCCTCGTGCAAAGCAAGAAAGATAAATAAGATGCAAACCTATTTCCGTTGCCTTTTGGACTTAAAAGTCAGACTGCCTGAGCGGGAATTGAACCCACGACCTTTGAAACCAAAGGTCGAAGCTCTACCGCTAAGCCGTACTGACATAACCTGACACTAATCCAGTGCATTTGACGCTAACCCATACTGACACAACCTGACACCAATCCAGTCCATTTGGCTTTCCGTCCTGTTTAAGCAAGAAAGATTTGATCCTTCTACTTTTCTTCAGCGTTTCGGAAGTAGGCAAAATTATGCGCTTTTCAAAATTCAGGTTTAAAAAACGTGTGTTTATGATTTCTTGAAGTAAAATAAAAGAAATTTTAGCCAATAAGACGTCTTCAAATTTAATGTAGCCAAGTGCTTTCGTCTAATAAGGCACCATCAGGGCTAAGAGGGAAAACAAAACCAAAGTTTTAGGTGGTTTCCGCCAGAGGGTGTCATTGTTGTGGGTGCTGAATGTTCATATTTTTGGTATACGCATGCAGAATGTGGGAGAGTGTGTTTATATTTTAATGTTAAAAAATGTTAATTTGTTTTTGTTTTCCTTTTTAGTTCTGATGACACCTTATTAGGCGAAAGCGCTTGGCTACATTACATTTAAAGGGGTCTTAATGGCTAATTTTTTTTTTTAATTTCAAGTTTACATTTTGTATTATATTATGTGAATGCCTACAACAGCAGAGATATCCGAGCCGAGACCAGGCACAAAGTGGTGCCACAACAGAAGACCAGGCCCATTAAGGGATGTAGTAGGACAAACAGATAAAGTAACAGAAAGAGCGAAATGGGGGGGTAGGGGTTAGGGAAAGCAGTAGCGGTGTGACAACAGTTGCTGTTGATAGCAATGGTGACGACGCAGATTTGTGTCTTAGGGTCCCGTTTACCCTCTCCCTTACCGTCCCTTACGCCCTGGGAACAGTGAACCGGACTTGGTCGAGTCTCTGTCGCTTTCTGAGTTGCCTCAAGCAGCTTCCTGGATTGTCGATATTACGTCTTGGTTGGTACGTTGTCCTGGATATGATTCTCGTCTCCAGAGCGCGTCCACACACCATCTCGTGTGTGGGGCATCTGGCCTTGATTGCTCTCTCTCCTCTGCTTATGTAGCCGCTGAGGAAAGGGAGCCACCATGCCATCTGCTCAGTGATTGTCCAAACCCCCGCAATTGGGCACTGATGCACCTGTCATCTTGGCCGTGAAGCTCCTTAAGGGGTTGCGTCTGAGTGATGCCCTGTCCCCGGTTTATCTCGTAGGGCCAGGCCGTCACAGCAAAGACAAATTTATCCAGATGGTTTTTAAAAGGTGCCTGCTTCACCTGTCGTTTTCCATCTATAGATGCGTCGGAACTGGTATCTGGCCTGTGCACTGGACGTCTTGCAATTGCGTATGTCCCTCCGTTTCCCTCCTCTGCCCACTCACCTCGAGGTGGGATGCCCTATCTCACCTGCATAAATAGCTGTGCCTCTGTTACTGTATTCCTGGATTGTCCCATCATCTTAACGGATAGCTGAGGGTTCTTTGGGCTTTACGGCAGGAAAAAAGATTGGAGGAAGATATATGCTTGAAAGTTTCGTTGTCACCACAAGCACTTCTTCTTTTTACATTTTCTTTTACGTGCTCATATGCAGTGCCTAAAAAATAGGATTCGATCCTCCCCTGTCTTACGCTGTTCCTCGTTTTCCACCAATGGATGTGTTGGAACTGGTATCTGGCATGTGCAGTGCATTGGACTTCTTCCAATAGTGGATGTCCCTCCGTTCCCCTCCTCTGCCCACTCACCTCGAGCCAGTGCTGTAAGGGATGCCCTATCTCGCCGGCATAAATAGCTCTGCATCCGTTACAGCATTCCTAGATTGTAACATCATCTAAGTGGTTGTAGCTGAGTGTTCTTTGGGCTTTACGGCAGGAAGAAAGATTGGAAGAAATTATGTGTCGAAATTTCGTTGTCGCCAAGCACTTCTTTTTAGTCTTTTATATACGTGGTCATATGCAATGTAGGATTTGATCCATCCCCTGCACTACGCTGCGTTCAGCGACCTCACTTATATGCTGGCAGGCATGTACCTTTCTCTCGTTTAGTTTGTACTGTGCATTGATTACTTCGGCAAGGTGTCCCATTCGTGCAGGGACCGCAAACTGGTAATGCAGGTAATGCAAACTGTTTCGGCCTTTTGTTGAATATCTGTTGAGCAGTTTTCAAGACTGCTGCATTACTCCTCTCATTAGTCCAAGAAGGAGAGTCATTGATTGGTTTGAATGAAAAAGGTATGAAAGGGTTAATCTGCAATGGTTTTTGGCAATGTCTTCTCCACAAAGATCCATTTTCACCTTTTATGATCATTACGTCCAGAAATCCTCACTTAAAGACTCCACCCAGTGCTATAAAATCAAAGGTGCATGATATACCAGCGCACGAATTTGTCAAGTTTGTGAAAAATGAAATCAGTTAAAAGAGAGGAATGATGCTTCCTATGGGAAAGCCTTCGGTTTACTAAAACTTGTATAATGGATTCCTTCGAACATGTTTACTTTGACATGTCCCTCTGAATGGCTACTCAAAGTCGCCATCTTCTCAGACCGATACTTTCATACAGAATTTCTGCCATGAAGGCTTATACATAACGGTCGAATAGTGTCACATGGAAAGATACAAAATTAGGTATGTCAGCACCCGTCGTTGTTGGCTCTGTGGTTAAAGATTCAAGGCGTTCTTTAACTGTCGTTACAGGCCCTCCAGCGGACTAGTTGTCAACGTTTATGGGTTCCACATGTGGAAACCCGTATGGGGTTCCTGTGAAACTTCATGCACATTCGATATTTTTGTGATTCTGAGCTTGCTGAGCTGATTCTGAGCTTGAGATGATTCTGAGCTTGCAGTCAATAGGGCGGCAGAACGGCTGAAAATTTTGGATAACAGAAGGGCTGAAAATTTAAGGTTGGGTAAACCGAAATTTCCAAAAATTGTTGTTACCAAGAACTGTCGTTTGATTTTGCAAGACAGTGTGTACAACATATTGCAGTCAAAAGGGTGGAAGAAGGGCTCTAGTTGCTATCTAAGGTCGTGGGTCGAGTAAACTGAAATTTTCGATTTTTCTATGGACAGCGACAAGAAAAATTATTAAGACTTTTTCTGACGTAATCACATAAAATGACTCAACACACACTTCTTAACAACTCGTTACCCTGAAACAGGACACCAAGTCCACCTTAGCACGATTCAGTTAGCTCTACCTTTTAGGACTAAATCTCCTTATTCTTGCCAAAAGTAAAAAAAAAGTTTTCACGATGATGTGAAACTATATGTGTGTTCAATTGAAACCATTTTTTTTTTTCTTTTTTAAATTCGTAAGGCTTAGAGAGGGTTTTGAAAAATAAAGATTGCTTAAATAAAGAAAGAAATCACAAGGTAAAGGGTAAATGAAGCATTAAAGACTGGCCTTGTGAGGCAGGATACGCAATACACTAGTCTGAGAAAGAAAGATAAGACTACTGCCCCGACTGGGACTCGAACCCAGGTTCCCGGCTAGTAAACGGGTAGTCCTGGGTTCGAGTCCCAGTCGGGGCAGTAGGCTTTTCTTTCTTTCTCAGACTAGTGTATTGTGTATCCTCACAAGGCCAGTCTTCAATGCGGACTGCTTGCTTCATTTAAAGATTGCTTCATTATTTTATTGTTTAATTCCGTTTTCTTTACGTTGCATCGAAAATCCATGCTATTTCCACCCAAATGCTAAAGATAATGCATGGAACCAAACAGGGAATGTTCTATCCAAGGTATACCTTACCAGTTTTCTTGTGCGCTTAATACAAA